>JANHAO010009429.1:0-18393 GCA_026873985.1 Saraca asoca
TCAACCATTGCTTGGATCCATCACTAGTGCTTTTACTTTGCCACTAACAAATAATATGCATTAGCCACCTGCTATTAACTTAACTTTCAAAACAAATATGAACTGTATAATGAATCAAAAAAAATCTCTTAAAAGCTTTATTTTTGTTAATGGCATTTTCCATTAAAAAAACAAAGAAAATTAGTCACAGTTTATAAAAAATTCAGTTTCTTTACTAGTTGAATATAGTTAGTCATGTTATATTCACATCAAACTAATTTTCACTATATGGAATACTTTTGAATTAAATATTGAAGTTTTTTAAGCATCCCACCATTGCCTTATCCTTAGCCTTTAGCTCACGCCACTTTGAAGTCCCCACTGTCAATCCAGATCTGAATCTAATTTACAACAGCATATGCTAGTTTTCCACAATCAGAGCAAATGCTCTATTAATTCCGATAGTCTCATTTGTTCCCACTTCTATTTTTGTTTTAAAATCTCAAAAAGGAAAATGGAAACCTAAGAGTCGCAAAAAAAAAAAAAAAATTATATATATATAATCAATCCAAGTACTATCTATATTCTAATTTTAGTTGCGATTCCTCGTTGGATGCATGGATGAGGCTAGTGAAGTACATTGCATGCGTCATTGATGATTGCATTTATGAGAAATGTGTTTGCTTGGAAAAAGAAAAGGCATCACATGCATCATTTATCTTCTTCCATCCAAATTCAAACTCTAATTGTTCATGCACACTAACCAACGGGGAGCAGCTCTAAATGTCCAATTCGCTATGCTAATCTGCACAAGCTTTTTGAAGGAGGCCATCCTTTTTTCCTTTCCATAACTTGCATCTTCCTTACTCTAAAATTTATCTGATTCTCTCTCTTTTTCTATGTAGTAATAATTTTATCCAAAATTATGGTCTGCATTTAGTCATGGGGTGTGGGGCAATGAAATTTGTGATATGGGTGGCAAATCGATTCCGTTCATTTTTCATTTTTTGTCTTTTTTATATTCCTATAGCTAATCAGCTGAACAAGTTTTCTCTTCTCCTGGAAAATTTTGTTTATGTTCAGGTATTATATCATTGACTTTCTTGGAAAATTTTCATGTTCTTTCATATGTTATATTTTGCTAGAATCTCTGTGATCCTTGATAACTCTTTTAACATATCAAATGCGATTGAAAGTTAGAATTTTTATGCCTTTACTCTGTACTTTATGTTTGTTTATGACTTCGAATCAGTTCTATTGTAGAGAAAAAGCATTTTTTCGCTAATCCTGATTTAGTGATGCACGAGTTTATTGTGCTTATATGTTCATCATTCTTCTGGGTTCTGTATTCCAAACATCTTTGCTCTGATTTTCCTGTTTATCATTTTTCTTATATTTCTCTTTAAATTCTTTATCAGAGACTGGGAAAGTAGTTGTGCACAACATAAAAGTGTTTTTTATAGCTCTCTGGCACAAAAGCCTTCCAACTTCACGAAGTTTCATGACCATGTTTCATCGATGGAACAAAAACGTTGAGAAAAACAACGAGAAATCTAAGGTAACAAGTCGTTGAATTATCAATTGGATACTTCCCCTAGCTTTGATTAGTGTATATGCCCAGCTTTTGTTTGGCAATTTGCTTCATAGTGTATATGCCCAGATCAGAGAGCTCAAGGCTGAGATTACACCCTTATCTGGACTTACCTTGAAGCCATACAATGATGCTTGCTTGAGGACATATCTAGAAGCTCGCAATTGGAATGTAGACAACTCCAAAATGTTGTTGGAGGAGACAACGAAGGGGAGAATCGCCTATAAGCCTAAGGAAATGCGTTGGGTAAGCTATGTTCTCTTTGCTTCTGCTTTTTGGTTAATGTTGTGTAGAATTGGTCTAAAATACTGTTAACATAATCTCTTTTGCTACTAGCATGAGCTTGCAAATGAAGGAGACGCTGGGAAATTGTACAGAGCAAGTTTTCATGAGCGGCAAGAAAGGACAATTCTTATATTAAGACCTGGAATGCAGGTGCTATAAATGGATTAAAATTTAGATTATTTGTGCGTTCCTTGATTTTTCATTGGTATTTAGAATATAATTTACCGGTTTGTATTGTAGAACACATCATCAATGGAGAATTAGATGCAACATTTGGTGTATATTCTGGGAAATGCTATGCTTAACCTTCCTCAAGGTCAAGAGCGAACGGCGTGGTTGATAGACTTCACTAGATTCTTATTGAGCAACAGCGTGCCTATTTAATCTGCCAGAGTAGCTATCAATATTTGTAGAGCCGCTATCAAAAGAGGCTAGGCATAGCTTTTCTTTACAACCCACCACCCAGAAGGTTGATTGTCATAAGGTTTCAAAGGTGATTGTGATCTTCTTGTTAGTATTTTTGTAGATTTAAATTGAATTTGGTGGTTGGTTAAGTTTGATTTAGTGATTTCTTAGTGATCCTTATGATATTCATGGGCAGCACTTTTGACAGTTCATCATATCTAGATTTATGCCTATAATTTGATTGCCATGCTTTTATCGTTTTGCAGAGTCTTATGCCTGCTTCAACTCATGCTAAATAGTCTTATTTAATTATATAAACAATTTGCTTTTTCAATCTTATGTTAGCTGCTATTATTTATCATTTTCATGTGGTATGCTTATGTTATTATTTTAGTGAATAGAATACTTTTATCCTTGGCTTCTAAATGAAACCAATTCATCAAGTGACTTCATGTTCATTGAAGAACAAATTTATGTTTTGGGGTTTGCTTATATGTTTAGCAACAGAGAGACAAGATTCATATGTCTTTTCATGCTCCCTTACAATAGCCTAGAAGAATAACTATATCCTGGTAGAGGTTTAGATCTTACATGATTAAGTTATATGCTTGCCTTGAGTTTAAAAAGTTCATATTCCATTATTTTGTTATATCAAAGTCTTTTCTTTCTTTTTTCCAAAAGACAGTGCAGCAAAAAAAAAATGTTATAATACTATATAACTATATAGACAATAAGATTGTATGACAGGTGTATTAATTAATTACTTGATCATGTTGTTTGATTGGTATATTAGTTGTATGTTGTAGGGCTTTCAATATTTGGCATCAGGTTTCGTGGTAAGATTATAATACAAGTTAAATCCTAGACATGGTCCATTATAGAATCAAATCAGGCTGCATCTCCTTTAACGCTTGCTGATCCTTAATAAATTTTTCCTTTTTTCAACAATTTTTTGCATGCGCTATATGTAGAGAAAGCCTAATTTTAGTGATGTTACTTTTAGATATTAGCATTAAAGTATAACAAATTAACAATGTGAATGGTTAAGGTTGTGGAATTGTTTCTTTACCCTTTTCTGCAGCTTAAAAAACAATGAAATGGTTTGGGCTATGAGTTTACTAGAAGAAGGGTGTGATACAGTGGTTGGGAGGCTGAGATTGGTGTATTTATGTGCTTTCAATTTCTGCTACTTAATACCATGTCATTAGTATGCTTATTGTAGGGTAAGCTGCTGCCTACAATACAGTTTGAAAGTATCAATATCGTTTGATCTTGATAGGTTTAATCTTCATTATGTTCTTTTCTGTATCTTGATAGCATTTTATCAGTATGTTGCAGTGGGTCATGTAGACTTTCAAGTTTCTCTGATAGCTTTAATCTTTATGATGTTCTTTTCTGTATCTTCAATTTTGATTATTACATGCGGCTTCCTTTTCATGGTGATAGTGATGAATGAATTTTGCAAAATGGGAATTTCATTAATGAGAAGATTTTACATTTTTCAGCACTAAATTAATGGTAATATACAATGCTTTTCTGAAAAGTTATCATCATGATGAATGCCTTGCATTACACTACTTTGGATGAAATGATTGTTGAAGGCTTTAGGTTTATGTCGTATAGTTTTATTAAGATCCACTCTAAACTTAACTTGGTCTTCTAGTGGGTCTGAAGAGATACTATTTTGAATTATAAGCCAGTAGACTGCAATTTCCACTCTCATCTATTCGAGGATCTCATTGCTTGAATATAGAAGTGATATGTGTATTTTTGTTGTTGTCAGGACCGAGAGAGGCACATATTATGCACTAGATCTTAGGGGTACAAATTTTAGGGTCTTGCAGGTTCATTTAGGTTGTCAATGGTCTTCTCTGTAAGAGAGAATATGAAGTAGAACGGCAACCAATTCCCCAGTAGTTAATGACCAGCACAAGCTGGGCTAACTTAATTAGTACACTAAAATTTTTCTCTTTGTTTCCATTTTTTTCTGTCCAATGCTACAGAGATTAACTGATTTTTCTGCTTGCAGGATCTCTTTGATTTTGTTGCTTCTTCATTATAGGAATTCATTGAGAAAGAAGGACATGGTTCCAAGCTTTCACTGGACAGGAGAATGGAACTTGGATTTACATGTTCATTTCCTGTGAAACAAATGAATGTTTCCTCAAGAATTTTAGTAAGTGGACAAAAGGATTTTCCATTGTATATATGGTTAGTCAGTTGATTTTACAATAGTTTCTATATGATTTTGAAAGCCTCACATTGAAAAACTTTAGTATTCACTCTTTTGTTATATCAAAGTCTTTTCTTTCATTTTATTGAATGGCAGTGCAATAAAAAAACTAGTAAGATTATATTGGAAATTTTATGCAAGTGTATTAATTTCTACTTGATATTTGGTATGATTGGTATACTAGTTGTATTTTATAGTAAGTTAAATTCTATATCCGGTCCATGATAGAATCAAAGGCTGCATTTTCTTTCAAGCTTGGTGCTTCTTGAGAAGTTGTCTCTTTTTTCAGCTATTTTTCACATGTGCTATATGCAAAATCATTAACTTACCATGTGAAAATGACAAAAACATGGTAGAGAAAGGTTTGGTAAAATGGTTGAGAGAGAACCATTTAATGCAATACATGCATGGTAAATTTGAAAAGAAGAAATTGCCGCTAGGCTAGTTGCAACCTATGTATAAACTAGCAAGTAGCTGGAAGAAAATGTGAAGCAAAATTGCAAATTGTGCTTCACATTTTTTGGAAAGCGTCTATAAATAGAGGTGAGCTTTTTCATTCAAAGACACACCAAGAAGAAGAAGCAACAAGCTTCATAGAAGAAAAATAGATAGTTCTTATTTGTATTCTTTGTGAGAGTGAGTTGTGGGAATTACATTAAAAAGTGTGAGGAAATTATAGTGCTCTAAATTGAGAGTACAGGGAGTGAAAAAATTATGAGGTTTGGATTACAAATCTGGGAGAGAGAATATAAATATTTTTCGGAGTTCGACTGTGATTTTTTCCTCTAAGATTAAAAAAGGTTTTCCACATAAAAATTCTTGATGTTCATTAATCTTCTTCTATTTTCTTTTATATATATATATATATATATTGCTGCACATGTGCACTATGATCCTAACAATTAGTATCAGAGCCTGATTGCACTATTAAAATTATTTTATAATTTATATTAGCTAGTTTTACCGCCTTTGTTCTGGCAAAGCTGTTACAATTTTTTTTTCTCTTGGCTGATTTTATTGCTTGTGGTTATTATAACTGCTTATTTTTATTGTAATTGTTTATACGTACAATGTATGTACTAAGTTACTCAACAAGATGGAAAATAGTTCTGGAACCATAGTAAAGCTAAATGCAACAAATTATTTATTATAAAGAACCATGATGGAAGATCACCTCTCTTGTAAAGATTTATATGAACCAATAGAAGATGATGTGGCCAAGCCAGAGAAAACGTTAGATGAAGATGGAAGAAAATGAAAAAAAAAATAGTAGCTACCATACACCGGTGTGTAGATCATTCAGTTTACAATTAAGTTTCCAAAGAAAGTGATCTACGCACTCTTTGGGAAAATTTTGAAAATATGTACTAGAAAAAGAATGCCCAATGAAGAGTTTTCATCATAAGAAAACTCATGAATCTGAAACTGAAAGAGGAACAATCAGTTGCAAAGCACTTGAATGAGTGTGAAGGCTTAACAATACAATTATCATCAACTAGATAGAGTATGGATGATGACATGCAAGCCACAATCCTTTTAGAATCCCTTCTTGAATCATGGAATCCTTTAGTAATTTCATTAACTAACTCAGCACCTGATGGAAAAGTGACAATGAGCATGATGAAGAATAGTTTATTCAATGAAGAAATTTGTTTGAAAGATGTAGTTGGCAATGACACACAAGCCCTTGTATTAGAAAATAGGGGCAGAAATCAAGACAAAGAGCAAAGTGGAAGATCTAAATCTAGAGGAAGATCCAAGTCCAAAAGCAAATTGAAGTGTTATCATTGTCAAAAGCCTTGACACATGAAAAGAGACTGTAGACTTCTAAAACAAGATAAGGGGAAGAAAAAGATAGACAACAACATAATTGTCATAGCCTACACTGGTAATGATGGAGTCACTGTCCTTTGTGATTATGAAAGAGAATGTTTTAATTTGGTAAAATCTAAAGCCGAATGGATAGTAGATTCTGGTGCCTCATACCATTGTGTTCCTAAAAAGGAATACTTCACAACTTACAAAATTGGAAGCCTTAGATCCATCAACATGGGAAACAAAAAAACTTCACAAATTGTAGGGATCAATAACGTTTGTGTGAAGGCAAAAACTGGCTACACAATAACATTAAAGAATGTGAGATATGTTCCTGACCTACAATTGAATTTACTTTTTGCAAGCATTCTGGATAAGGAAGAATATGAGCATTTTATGGGCAAAGGTACATGGAAACTTACCAAGGGATCCTTGGTGGTAGCAAGGGGAAAAATGTGCTGCTCACTATACAAAACTCATTTGACAATTTATAGAGATCAATTGATTGCAGTTGATGATGATGCTTCACCAAACTTATGGCACAAGGAGATGGCGCACATGAGTGGGAAAAGGTTACAACTTTTGGCTAAGCAATCCCTCATTCTGATGGCCACAAATGAACCACTAAACCCTTGTGAACAATGTCTATTTAGAAAGCGTCATCAAGTTTCATTTCAAAAAAACTTGAAATGGAAGAAACATAAATTAGAGTTGGTACACTCTGATGTTTATGGTCTAATCGAAATAGAACCTTTGGGTAGTAAGAAATACTTGTCACTTTCATTGATGATGCCGCAAGAAAGACATGGGTATATTTGTTACAAACAAAAGATCAAGTATTTCAATGTTATCAAGTATTTCAATGTTTCTAGTAGTTCCATGCCATGGTGGAAAAAAAGACCAGATTACCTTTAAAGTGTCTTCGTACTGACAATGTAGAAGAGTACATATCTTGAGAGTTTAAGGCATATTACTCAAACCATAGTGTAAGGCATGAGGAGATAGTTCCTGACACTCTAGAACATAATGGTGTTACAGAAGGAACGAATTGGATGATTGTGGAGAAAGTTTGATGCATCCTCAAAATGACAAATCCACCTAAATCATTATGGGGGGAAGCTATCAACACAACAACCTACTTAATCAATAGATCGCCATCAGTTTCTTTGAGTTTTGAAATACCTGAAAGAGTTTGGATAAGCAAAGATGTTAGTTACTCTCACTTGAAGGTGTTTGGCTGCAAGGCATTTATGCACATGCCGAAGGAATAAAGGTCAAAGTTGGATGACAAAACCACTTCCTGTATTTTTGTTGGATATGGGGATGATAAATTTGGCTATCAACTATGGGATCCAAAGAAGAAAAAAGTTGTTAGAAGTAGAGATGTCATGTTCTTTGAACATGAGGGAATCAATAAAGTAAAAGCGAATGAAACAATTAATAAAGCATCTGATAAGAGTGTATATGATCAAACGCCATCAAGAACTCCATCGAAAGGTGCCACTAATGGAGGGAGATACAAGAATCAGAATGCGGGATAGATGAAAATGAGCCAATCATGGAAGAACTAGAAATAGATTGAATAGGTGCTGAGCAGAGGGAGTAATCACAAATGGTGGAACCCCAACTGAGGAAGTCTACCAGATACCACAAACCATCTATAAAGTATCTTAGTTCTGAATATATTTTCATTATAGAAGAAGGGGAGCCAGAAAGTTTTAAGAAGGTTTAGTCTCATAATGATAAAAACTCTTGGATCAAAGCAATGCAAGAAGAAATGGATTCTTTGCATAAAAACAACACTTATGAGTTGGTGGAACTTCCTATCCAAAGAAAAGCACTTAAAAATAAATAGGTGTTCAAATTGAAGAAAGATGATGACAAGTTATTGAAATACAAAGCTCAATTGGTGGTAAAAGGCTTTGGTAAAAAGCAAGGCATTGACTTTGATGAAGATTTCTCATTAGTTATAAAGATAAGTTCAATTCAAGCTATACTAAGATTGGCTGCCAGTATGAATCTTGAATTGGAGCAACTTGATATAAAGATTGCATTTCTCTATAGTGACTTGGAGGAAAAGATCTACATAGAATAAC
Source organism: Saraca asoca (assembly GCA_026873985.1). NCBI lineage: Eukaryota > Viridiplantae > Streptophyta > Magnoliopsida > Fabales > Fabaceae > Saraca > Saraca asoca. The sequence goes on from JANHAO010009429.1 coordinate 8,405, forward strand.
CAAAAGGATTTATTATAAAAAAGACAGTATGAATCTTGAATTGGAGCAACTTGATATAAAGATTGCATTTTTCCATGGTGACTTGGAGGAAAAGATCTACATAGAATAACCAGAAGGATTTATTATAAAAAAGAAAGAGCATTTAGTTTGCAAATTGAATAAAAGTCTATATGGATTAAAATAGGCTCCTCAACGATGATATAAGAAATTTGACTCTTTCATGATGGGTCATGGATATACCAAAACTGATGCAAATCATTATGTGTATATGAAACAATTTCCAAATGAAAAATTTATAATCCTTCTGTTGTATGTAGATAGCGCGTTGATAGTGGGGGATAATATGAAAATGATTAGTGACTTAAAAAGGGACTTATCAAAATATTTCAACATTAAAGATCTAGACCCTACAAGGCAAATTTTGGGAATGAAGATTTTGTGGGATTAGAAAGCTAAAAAGCTTTAGTTGTTACAAGAGAAATATGTGAAATGGGTTATAGAGAGATTTGACATATCAACACACTATTAGCTAATCATTTCAAACTTGGCAAAAAGAGTTATCCCACTACACAAAAACAAAAGAAAGCTATGTTAACAATTCCATACTCCTCTACAATTAGGAGTCTGATGTATGCAATGGTATATACTTGACTAGATATTGCTCATGTAGTCAGAGTTGTGAGCAAATTCCTCTCAAACCCTCGGTAAAGACCATTGGGAAGCTGTTAAATGAATCTTGAGATACCTATGAGGTAGTTCCAAAATGTGTTTACATTTTGAAAGAGTAGAACCAATTTTCAGAGGTTATATAGATGTAGATATGGCAGGGAACCGAGATAGTAGAAAGTCTACTTCAAGATTCTTGTTTACTTTTGCAGAGGGAGTTGTATTATGGCAATCCAAATTGTAAAAATGTGTTACTTTATCTACAACTGAAGAAGAATATATTGTTGTAGTTGAAGTAGGAAAAGAAATGCTTTGGTTGTAAAGATTTCTTCAACAACTAGGAATAAAGCAAAATTAGTCTATGATTTTTTGTGATAGTCAAAGTGCTTTGGACTTGAGTAAGAATAGTATGTATCACTCTCGCATAGAGCATTTTGATGTAAAGTATCATTGGCTTCATTAAGCAATTGAACAAAAGCTGTTCAAGTTGGAAAAGATTCACATTGATGAAAATGCGGTTGATAAGATGAGCAAAGTTATAACTCATGAGAAGTTTGAACTATATACTGAGTCTGTCAGCATGGACTTTAGATGACCATTGTCAAAGTTATTCTCCTTCCTTATGGGCTAGAAGGGGAAGAATTGTGGGGTCCATCCCACAATGCAAAACCATCAACTTACCATGTGAAAATGATGAAGAAACATGGTAAATGAATGTTTGGTAAAATGGTTGAGAGAGAATCATTTAATGCAATATGTGCATGGTGAATTTGAAAAGACGAAATTGCCACAAGGCTAGTTGCAGGCCATGTATAAACTAGCAAGTAGCTGGAAGAAAATGTAAAGCAAAGTTGCAAATAGTGCTTCACATTTGTTGGAAAGCCTTTATAAATGAAGGTGAGCTTTTTCATTCAAAGACACACAAAGAAGTAACAAGCTTCAAAGAAGAGTAGAGTTTTTATTTGTATTCTTTGTGAGAGTGAATTTAGGCTATCACATTAAAAAATGTGAGGAAATTATGGTGCTCTAAATTGAGAGTCCTAGGAGTGATAAAATTATGAGGATTGGGTTACAAATTTAGGAGAGAGAATATTAAGTGGAGAAAAAAATACTACAATATTTCTTGTACAAAATTTATTTTATAGTAAATATTTTTCAAAGTCCGACCCGTGATTTTTCCATCTAAGATCAAAGAGGTTTTCCACATAAAAATTCCTGGTGTCTATTAATTTTTTTATATTTTTTTTTTGACATTTTTTTGCTGCACATATGCACTCTGATCCCAACATATAAAGATTAAAATTTTTGCCTTCATTTTAATGATGCTCCATTTAGATGTAAAATTATAGTAAAACACTATGATTAGATTTGATTGTGCAATTATTTCTTTGCCTTGCTCCATAACTAAGACAACAATGAGATAATTGATTGGATTAACTAGTGAAAACATTTTCTTCCCCCTTCCTAGAGTGAATTCAAATATGTCCTCAAGTTATGCTACCTTTCACTATCACCATATTGTTTATTCTAAGTTTCTAACTTCTATCATTATAATATTTGTTCTTTCGCTTTTATTTTAGGCTTCATTTATTGTTGTTGATGTCAGTCTGCATCACCTCATGGCTATACCCATGTTTTCAACAAAGGGAGGGAGGAAAGATAGGGCAATGCTAAAAATGTGCTGGGCACACCTAATAAGAGATCACATTATGTCTGGAATTAAGCTAACAATGACCAAGCTCAGGTGTGCCCAGAATGCCTATTATTAATTGAAACTAAATTTATAAGTTTGGAGGTTTCACCACATTAACTCTCCTTTTTTTTTATAAACTTCCTAGATTTTTCAAGGTTGCTACTTTTGGTTCTACAAAAAATGATTTCTTGAAAAGTGTGAATGAGATTTTGAAGAGAATTGGAGATAAAACATGTTATAGTGAATGATCATGAGGTGTGACTAGCATTTGTTAATATCCAAGGCTCTTTTCTCGCAAAATAACATCATTTGAGTAAAATTATCATTACTACTTGGCATTTTTATTTTCTATTTTTCCTTTTTCATTTGGTTAGTATTTAGCAATGCCACTAGTTGAGTGCAAGATTATGATCTATCTTTCTTTCCATCTTTTTTCTCCTTGGCCTTCTAATGTGTAACTATCATGCATTTTTTGAAATTCAATTTATCTATATTTAGTTTATATGTCATTCAAAGTTAAACCATGAGAAGCAATTGTAGGAGTGTTATAGTACTTGTATATGCCAATATATTTAATTAAAAGTTCTTTATATGCTAATATATTCTGTTGTGTTGTATATGTTGGATACTCAGTTTATGCCCCTTTATATTGTATTAATTGTATATGCTAACATATACATGTGGAGGAGTGTTTTTGTACTATTGGTTATCATGGTGAATGTCATCACTATCCTTATTGGTAAAATTTTCTATGTATAGAAGAAACAATTACTTACTACTTGCTTTGAAGTTCATTTTCTGTAGAGCAAAGAGTGAAGTAAATTTGAATTTTTATTACAAGTACACTTGTATAATATAATACTATTTGTGGACAGCTCACACTCACTACTTTAGCACTCTACTATACTTTTGTTTGGTCCCTTGGCGGTGGGTAAAAGTTATATTGCAAAAGCTAACTAAGTAGAATTAAATGGATCTGGCCTTTTTCTCGTTGGAGAATATGTATATACTTTTGTTTTAATTAAATCTTTTCTTTAGATAAGATATGCAGAGGATTAATGATTAATAATATGAAATTGGCAGATGTTAAAAATTAATAATAGGAGTAATAAAGATATAGAAAAGAAAAATTAAGACACAGATGTTTAAAGTGGTTTAACTTGAATTGAAACCGTAATTCAAATATACTCCACTTGATCTTTTTCAACCGAAAGACCTTTTAAATTGGGACAAAAACTATCAAGATTGACAGGCTCGTGAAATGCTAGTCTTTACAGCAAACATAAGAGAAACTAACAAGCTTCTTACTAGCCTAGAAGAATTGGGGATAGGCTCTTCTAAACCTAAAGAAAAATATAAGATTAACAGGTTCTTGCTAACCTATATAAGATTTCTAAATCCCTAGAAATCTTAAAAACAAAAAGACAATAACAGAAAAGGTGAAGGTAATACAATACTAGTGTTTGAGATTAAAATCTTAAACTATCTAATGATAAACTGAAGTGGTCTTGATCTAGAAGCTTGTAAAAATATTGGAATTTAGATGAGGCAGAGAGAAAATCATGTATAGCTTTTAATCAGATATTTTTGCAATGAAATCTTAAAGAAGTTGTATGAAAAATTGTTTATATAGTAATAGTAGTTAGGTAGTTACAATTACAGTAACCATCTATAACAGAATAACTAAATTTCAGTTGTTGCATCAAAGTAGTATCGATTACAGTTTATTATTTATTAACTCATCAATATGGTAATCGATGTGTAGTTTGTTATACATAATCTTCGCATTGATTATAGCATTGAAGTAGCTATTTTTCCTAACTTTTGGTTAACTAGTTTGTTCGTCATGCATCGATGCGACTTCAATTTCTATACGAACTTTTCACAAGTTCTTCAATGCATCGATGTACGTATCAATTCATGATAAAAAAAATAGTTTTATAAAATCTTGTTTTTCTTCAAATAATTTTTCTACCTTATTGTTTATTTTAAAAATGTTTAGATCAAAGATCAATTAAGTTTATTTACAAGAGATCCTATAAAATATAAAATAAATCCTAAAAATTAGTCTTGATTCTCCTGTATCAAAGTTGTATATCTTTGAAACTTGAAAACAAAAGAAAATAAGCAGTAAAATATGATAAAGATATATCAGATAAAAATGATAAAAAAATTGCTTTGCAACATCAAAACTGAGAAGTGTGAATGACTTAGACTAATAAGTCTAACAGTCTCCCCCTTTTTGATGTTGGCAAACAATTTTAGATTAGTTTCAAAGTGAAGAATAATTTTGTCTAACACATGTTATAACTTTTTCTTTAAGAAATTTTCTCAAAAATTGTTAAAAGCTCCAAAATTAACAAAAGCTCCCACTATTTGAGTAAAGATAATATTTTATAATAGAATCTAAAATTTATGGAATTTAACTTATAACTTTTCAAAAATTTCATATTTCTCCCCCTTTTGGCACATCAAAAAGTAATATAAGAGTACCAAAATAAGAAGAGAAAAAAAATAGGGAGTACTAATCAGAATTTAATCATTAAAGCACCTATCATCATAAGATATCAAACATACATTTAGAAATATCACAGTAAAAAATATACTCAAAACATTATATTATCTAGCAATATCAAAACATTTAGAAACAAACCAAAATGTTCAGCAAATATCAAAATATCTAGAAAATATTAAAAATATCCAAGATACATCATAAAATTATAGTAAAAGAAACAACAAAAATAACAAAGGGGACAGTAGGGTCTATGGGATTAAAATTCAAAAATAAAACAAACTACTCCAGAGGGATTTCATTAAGTTTATGCATCTCAGCATCTTCATCTTGCTGTTGAAGTCTCAGCCTGATCTTCAACTTGATCATTGAGTAGATTGTGTCTTTTATTCAACACTTTTTCAATTTTATCAAATTTTTCTTCTAATAAAGACATCCTTTTCTCCATTACATTGAACCATGCATCCTAACTATCAGTTATCTTATTTGTTTAATCCGTCATGTGTTTGTGCATACGTTCAATCAGTGTAGATAGTCTAGCTTCAACTTCTATGATGATTGCTTCTTGTGTTGAAGTTTAACTAGAAGGTTAGGTGAAGGGAAGTGTTTTGTTGATCCATTTTCCCTGATTGTCTTGTATAAAACCCATCTTGTAAAAATGTGAAGCAATAATCATTGTCATTGCATTTGGGCGTGAAGCCAAAGTTTCATTTGAAAACTTCATTTTTGCTTTTGTGAAAAATAGGGTCAAAATCATTCCGTATGGAAGATATCCAATGTTTATTCTTCTTGAATAGTTACTCAAATATTTCAAAATAAAATAAGAAAAATTGAAATCAATTTGATTTTTTATAATCCACATAAAAAATAAGTTATCTTCCATAATCTGTGTAAAATTTGTAATTCTTGGCAAAATAACTTTGCATATAGCATATTGTAGGATCTTATCATCTGGTAACAGGCCAGTAATAAGCAGTCTCCCACTGCCATCGGTGTCGATATTAGCTTGCAATCAAGCATGCCAAATCTTTATAAGAGATCCTTTGCATACTTTTGTTAGCACAAGAATAACCTTTCTTCAATGCGATCCATTTCAAGCCTAAAAAAATGTTTAAGTTCTCCAGGCTCCTTCATTTGAAAGCAAATTAATAGATTTTCTCTTGTTTGGCATATCTTTTTGATGCTATCTCCTGTGATGATTAAATCGTCCATATATACTAGCACAATTGCTAATTTTCCTTCACATATTTTGACAAATAGGCTTGAGTCAGATGACATCAAGTAATACTAGCTTTGGGTGCTTGCTTTAGCCCGTATAGTGCTTTTCTTAGCTTGCAGATATAGTTTGGATGAACTTTGCTTTCAAATCCTCTTGGCTACTCCTTATATATATCTCAATCAACTTTTCCATGTAGGAAAGCATTCTTCACATCCATTTGCCACATCTTCCATGATTTGCTTGCTGCAAATGCTATAAGGACATGAACAGTAATGATCTTCGTGACTGGACTAAATGTCTCATCATAATCTAACTTATATTGTTGAGAAAATCCTTATGCAACTAGGCGAGCCTTATATCTTTCAATTGATCCATTGCGACAAGTCTTAATCTTGTAAACCCAGTTACAAGAAATAGGCTTTATGTCCTTGGTCTTGGTACTAGCTCTCAAGTTTGATTTTGCTCTAGTGCCACCATCTCCTCTTCCGTAGCCTTGATCCACTCCTCTTTCTATGAGGCATCTTCATATGTTATAGGTTCTTTTGCTTCTGTAACTTCTACGACATTTGCATACTTGGGATTTGGTTTTCTTTGCCTGGCTGATCTTATAAGCTGTGGTTATTCCTCAGCTTCTTCTTCATGACCTTCTTTTGGTTCTCTTTGATGTATCCTTGTCTGCCAAGGGCTATACATAGGTTTCTCTATCTCTTTTTGCTCACTTGATAGTTCTTCTTCTATGCTTTCTTTTTGCTCCTCTATTTTCTCTTGTATCCTATCTTCAATATCTTTGCAATTGGGTAAAGTCACTTGTTGTGGTGACCACTAGGAGGAAGCTTTATGAAACACCACATTTGTAGATGTATAACATCGGCCAGTTATAGGATCACAACATCTCCATCCTTTTCTTTAATTGTTGTACCCCCCCCACAAAGATACAGCAGATGGCCTTCTTATCGATCTTACTTCTTAGATGATCTAAGACAAAGACATAACATACACAGTCAAATACTTGGAAGTGACTCACTGTGAGTTTAAGTTTCCATAACTTCTCATACAGTGAGACAAATCCTAGCTTGGCCTGTGGAAGCTAGTTGATAACAAGTGTTGCGGTCTTCATACACTCGATCCAGAATCTACTTGGCACATTATTGGCATGCAAATTACTTCGACAGCTCTCTGCTAGATGATGATTCTTTCTTTTTGCCATGCCGTTTTGCTAAGAAGTGTTCAGACATGTTATTTGCGTATGTATCTTACACTCCTTCAAGAAATTATAGAACTCTTTTAATGTATCTTCTCCCCCATTATCTATGCAAAGACATCTAATCTTCTTCCTAACTTCACTTTCAACCTTCTCCTTAAATTGTCTAAAATGTGCTAATGTCTCTGATTTTTCTTTCATGAAAAATACCTACACGTACCTTGAGTAATCATTGATGAAGGTTACCATGTAGCGATACTCACTGATTGAAGGTTGTTTTTTTGGTCCAAGCACATCTGAGTGAACTAGCTCTAATGGTTCTTTGGCTTGAAACTTCGATCCTTCATATGGAAGTTGGTGTGCCTTACCATATTAACATCCAGCACATATAACATCTTCTCATACTTCAAGTTGAGGGGGACCATTAAGCATCGATTTCTTCATCATTACCTTGAGCTTGTGATAACTCACATGCCCAAGATGTGCATACCATAGATCAACTGTCTCATTTTTTTTAGTTTTATCTACGTAAGTTGTCTCTGCAGATATTAGATAGATTGACTCTAAATGTTGTCCTTCCAGCACAGGTGTGCCAACAATCTTCAACTTATTATAAATCTTGATATCCTCTGGGTTGAAAACCACATAACTTCCTAACTTTGTTAATTGTGATACTAAAAGTAAAATTTTCTTCATACCAGGTACATAATAAACATTTCGTAAATGTACCTAATTATCACCACAGTGAGATGAGATTATTGCCTTTCCAGTATGAGCAATTGGGAACCTTGAATTGTCTGCAGTCATCACCACTCGACCACCTTTCATATTCTGTCATGCTCTCTAGCTTCTCTTTGTCACCGGTCATATGATTGGAGCAACCTAAATCAATGATTCAGTCCTTGCTGTAGTTGATAGTTGGTTGGTGTGTTACTACTAGTGCCACATCTGCCTTTGATGATTCCTCTTGCTCCTTACTATTCTTCTTTTTGAAGCTTATTTCTTCTTCTGAGATAATATTTTCTTCCACGACCATGAATAATGCAAAAGCATCCCATTTTTCTTCATTGTCATTATCTTTTTCCTATGGCTATTTTAAGGTTACAGTATTGCTCCCTGCCACCTTTTTCTTAAACCAACAATCTCGAGCAAAATGCCTTTTCTTACCATAGTTGAAGCAGGCACCATCACCTTTCTTGATACCATCTTGATGAGATCTTCCAAAGTGGAAATTTCCTTCTTGCTCTTTTTTTGATTTATTTTTAGTTTTATTTGAATTTCTACCAACATGCTGCCTCCATCTTCTCTTTTTCTTGCTACTGAATTCCTCACTCTTCAATGAGACTCCAGCCATTTGTTTGGCTAAAGCCTCTTGATCAACCAACAAATTTTCTAATTCTAAAAGGGAAGGTTAGGTTAGCTAACCTTGAATAGCAACAATAAATCCTCTATAGTCCGGTCTTAGGTCATGAATAATAATTCTTTTTATACGTTGGTTAGGAATTTTGCTATCAACATCTAACTCAGAAATTTCTAGGTAGAGAGACTTTACCTTGGTGAAATACTAGTTAATCATCAAGTCTCCTTGTGTGATCAACAAAAACTCATTCTTCAACAGTTGCAGGTTTGTGTCATTCTTCTTTTAGAACAACATTGCGAAGGTGTCCCAAGCTTCCTTTGGAGATGCTGCTTTTCTTATGTGCTCCAGTATCTCCTCTTCCACCGTAGTCTTGATCGCGAACATGGCTTTCCCTGCCTTTATCTTCCATTTTCACAATGCCTCTGCATTAGTTAAAGCAAGTGGTATGGTCTCATTGCCATCAACAACCTCCCATAAGTCTTGGTCTTGGAGATATGACTCCATACACGTTTACCATATTTTATAATTCTGGGCATTGAGCTTCCTAATTCCGCCAATCACTTGGATATCTGCCATGGTGATTAGATGGAATTCCTGCAACAATTACTACTTTGGTCCCAGACCAAAAGTTTCACAGTCCTAGACTGTGACTTGTGTGAATAAGCTCCCCTAGAAATGATGGCTTTTGACTACCCTTGAAATGGTCCTAGAGCATCAAGCTTTGATACCAAATTGTAGAGTGATAACACAATATTTGACACATCTATTTGTCCTCATACTTAGCATTTTAAGAGCTAAAATTGCATAATTCTAACTGTGTTAAGGTGTTTCTATCATGTGGAGTCAATTGGCAACATTATACAAAATTCTGCATTTTCGGCCAAATTGAGCAGTTTCTGTAATTCTAGAATAACTTGAACTATACTTATCTAATTGATGTGATTATTATCTTGTAGGAAATATAAGAGATATATCTACAACTCTCATGAAGACTACAAGAGCTGAATCCATCATTTGGTTATCTAAAAATTGAGTTGAAGTTGGAATCAGAATTCTGTCCAGCCCTGTCCTTGAGCAGCCCGACCTCCATGCGTTCAGCAGACCATAACTTGAGATGTAGAGATCCAAATGAGTTGAAAATAAGCCCAAATGTAAGCTAACACATAAATACATATTTCATATGAAGACTTCCTGGGCTAGAAACATCAAATTGGGTGTCAAAATGGAGCTGCAATTCACAGGTAGAAATTCTATAGAAACTGGGCTGATGCAGCTGGTTTTTAAGGGCCCAATTGACATCCAAATCAAGTCCATTTGCTCCAACCCGAACCAGCCAGC
>JANHAO010009430.1:0-18381 GCA_026873985.1 Saraca asoca
CAAATGTAAAGCTTAGTGCTTTCTTATGAGTGGAGGAATCCTAAGTTGATAAAGAATTTGAAGAAAGTCCATCTTACCCAAAAGTCGATTGAAGGTATTACCTTTAGGCTAGTGAGACCTGTCGATTACTTTTATGGTTATGCACATCATCTCTTTTTTATGTTTTATGGTGAAGTGGTGGATCGTATTAGTTTATCCCCTCCTTTTATTGTTTTTTAACAAGACATCCTTGTGCTCTCAGTGCCTGTCTTACCCAACTTACTTGGAATGCCTAGATCTTTCTAGTTTGTTTTGAAGTGCTTTGTGCCCAGTTAAACTGGTTTCCTAAAGCTAATGTGCTCATGTTTCTTTATGTATTCTCAACAAAATATTAAGGGTTAGGTTTGTTTAACCTAGAGATTTGATTGTAACATCACTATTACAAAATGTAAAAATAACATTACTAAACAAGCATCAGATGAAAGGTAAACTGACGTATATATAGGTGTGATGGTATTTTTGTAAATATAAGGAAAATTACAATGTCAGTTCCTATTAAACAACTGACATCTAAACTCAATACCATGTTTGACATTAATTTGAGTTAAGAAACTGATGTACTTTTGCAACTATTTAATTTATACCATTTAAATGTAAAACATCTTTAAAATCTATGGCTTCTCAATTGTAATATATATATATATATATATTAATTTATCAATTAAATTCTTATTTGATTATAATTCAAAGAACTTTTTATATATAGTCAAATAATTTTTATTAATTTATTGACTAAATTAATGCAAATTATTTATGTACAAGTAATTTACTGAGATGACAATATTACAATTAATTTTCCATTTTCCATGACTATGGAATTGTAAAACTCTCTAATTAATTTCTAGCATATTAGACAAGTCATATATTGGACATTAGTTTTTAATTAGGAACTAATATAAATATATGATATTACACATTGGTTTCAACAAAAATAAATGACGTTTAAACTCTCCCCGCATTATAAAAGGCCAATGTATCCCCTTAACTCTTATTATCTGGCATACTGCTTACTTTTGGGAAGAGAAGTTTGAAAAGTGAGGCACAAGAATTCCATTCCACAAGGTAAATAACTTAAACATATTTAGAATGATTGTTTAAGTATGTTTAAGTTATGAAATGGAATTCTTCTGCCCACTTTTCAAACTCGTCTTTCCAAGTAAGTAGAATAGTCCCAAGACTAACAATTATAAGCATTGTTGCTTAGTACCATTCTTCTGAAGCTTACTCTAAAGATTTATAGTTTATTTTCCCTTTTTTTCTTTTTTTTTTGATTGGTTTGTTTATAAAAAATTAACTTCTATTTCCTTTTTCCCTTTAATCAGGGCATGTTATATATAAAAATTGGTTCGGTCCAAAAGAGCTCGCGAGAAGCTCAAGGGCAACGAGAGGACCTGCTTGAAGCATGCCTAGAATCACTCTGTCGTCAGGTCACATCGTGAAGTGACCTCATCAGGCTGAGCTTGTGTGTGAAGAAGCGAGCTCAGGCACCCCATTCTGAGAAAAGATAAATGACCTGGCTAATGAAATATTATCAGTGACCTGAAAGCTCGCTAGATAGAAGACCGGATCCCGCCTTGCCCCAACTAACAAATAGGGCCCCGCCTACAGAAGACAGTCTGCAGTAGCCGAAAGAAAATATTCAATCTGTATACATTGTCTTATACATTAAATATTAATGTAACTTATTTACTACATATGTAATTCCTATTGTACCCTCTCCTCCTCTAATACGAGGAAGGAGCCCCTCTACGAAAGAGAGGAAGTCGGACTATGTCGATACTCTGCCAAAACAGAGATCGAACATTGTAACATTGTAAAAATACTATCTTAATAATACGCTACTGTGGACGTAGGGTCCGGTAATATCTGGATTTGGTCGAACCACAATAAATCCTATGTCTTTTCTTTGCTCTTCCCTTCTTCCCTATTTATCTTACTATTTTACTGTGCTTGAACTAGATAAAGGTCAGAGATCGTGAAGAATCCCCCTGTTGGCCGAAGTTTGGACCATTACTGAAATCTGATGTCAACAGGACATATGTATTGATCCTTTAAACAAGAGAATGACATGTGCACTTGACTCATCTGTGTTGTCTTTTAAACTGCCTTAAATGTATGTGTTGTGTTTTGTTATTACAAGCAATCTAATAAGCTTCAAAAATTTAATGTTGGTTTCTTGTAAGAAACCCAAAAGCTTGATTCAACAATAATGTTTCTATCCTAATTTTCTTTCCGATGTTTTTGTAAACATGTAATTTAGCACAAGTTTGTGTAATTTAATAAAAAAATTAATAGAAATGACATTAGCTTTTTAACACAATCTATAGAAATTTTTGCAAAATTAAATATTATCTAATGTGTAAAAATAATTCAATAATTAAAATATTATTAAATGGACAAAATAATTCAAGTATTCAAATATTATTTAATTGACAAGATTTTTTAGAAATAGTTAGCCTTGTGCAAATAATGGTTGAAAATATAATAATATTATTATCCAAAAAATAAAATAGATAAAATTAATTCAAAAAATATTATGACATATAATATTAGTATGTTTGTTTTTAAAAATAGACTATTTAAAGAAAAGACGTTTAACGTCTAAAGAGAGAAACAATAAAAAAGTTCAATGTGGTAATAATATATGAAGCCCTGGTGGTGCTTTTGTAAATATGATGAAAATTAATACTTTGGTTTTCATAAAAAGTTGATGTCTTAGGTTTATACGCCAACTTTTTATGACAATTATTAGCCTAGGCTATCCTGGCTAGATATTTTCTTTAGTTTTAATGTTAAAAAATAATTTTATCTAATGATATACTTTAGTGTTTTTAATTTGTTTTGCAGGTTCAAAGGAGATGATTCAAGAAGATCCAAGAATAGATCTAGGATTTATTTTTATTTTAATAGGATTTTTTGTGAATTCAAATGAGATTTGATTCAAATTTTTTAAATAATGAGGTAGATTCAAACCACTTGAAGGAAACAAAGTTTCTAAATGATCTTTTACAAGTACAAATTTTACAAAACTATTTTCTACCTTATGAATTTATTCACACATCGATTCACTGAAGAACTTATGAAAAATCATCTTGGAATTGATTCCCGAAGATAAGTTTAGAAAAATATTTTCTACCAAAGATTGGGAATTTTGCCTAAATCGACTCAATAATCGATTTACGACCTGATGACAAAGGCTTGAGATTCAATTACCAAACTGATTCATTAGTTATAACCACTCTGAATTAATTCATGATTCGATTCACTAACTAATTTACAGTTGGTTACAACAGTTATAAAGGCCTAACTGCTTTCAGTTTTCAACAAGTTTTTCATAGTTTTCTTCATCCTTCAAGTGCAAAAATCTCTAAGAAAAGTGCAAAACAAGATTTCTCTCTACTTAACAAGATTTTCGAGATCTAATCAAGAGATTTTGAATCAAAGCTCTCTATTGAATTCATCCCAGTTGTTTGAGATTTCATCTCAAACCTGTGGTATTGTATTTCTTAATCTTTCTCATCTTTATTTCTCTATTTAAAATTTCTAGAGATTTAGAAATCTTGTCTAGGTTAGCAAGAGCTTGTTCTATGTCTTGTATTTGTTCTTAGGTTAGCAAGAAGCTTGTGTAATTTCTTGTGTTTTTATTTTTGAGCTGGCCTTTTAGAAGCCCCTTTTCAATCTTGATTGTTTCTTAATAAAATGGTATTTTGGTGGAGGAAAGATCCAACAGAGTAAACTTGAATTGTAGTTTCAATTCAAGTTGAATCACTTTAAAAATCCATGTCTTTCATCTTTCTTTTTGCTCCTACATCTAAATTCTTTCTAAACAATAATTATTTCTACCATCTCCACATTCACTGATTATTTTTCTACTGCACCTCTCAATACAAGGCAATAATTTATAGTTCTTGTTGAATTCAAAAGAAAGATCCATATTAAACTAAGGTGTATGTACATTCCCCTAAAGGAATAAAGGAAAGATCCGTGTTTCTATATCTTTTATTGGGACCATCAACAACTGATGTAGATGCATGAGAATAGATGTCAACTTCTTCTTAATAATCGACATATAAAGTTTAGACTTCTTACATAACAAGCCAGTTCTTCTCTTACTCTTATTTACTTTCCCCCATATAAAACATTTACCTAATATCATTCTTAAAGCCTTGTTTCTTTCTTCTTTGCTATCTTAGATCATCACATTTCAAGTCCATCTCTGATTGAGGTTTGGAACGTCATTCTTCTTACACTGTATTTGTTTATTCCTTACCAAGTTATGTCGATTCTTTGTTGATGGTTTATATTTTTAGGGTTTAGCTTTTTTTTCCTTCTTTGTTTCTTAGTTTGACTATTAGAAATATTTTTTTTATTGACATATTTTTTAGTTGTATTTCTTGGCATAATGCATGCCCTATTTTATATCACTTGGTAGAGCGGTTATAAATATGTCTAAGATTTTCCTTGTAGTCTATGTAGTAAAATCGAAACTTTGAACATAACCATTTCTCATTCATAATTATCAAATGTAGTCCATAAAAACCATAAAAGTCATTTCCCACTTAGAATAAATCTAATATAATAGTTTTGTGAGGTTAACTTCTTTGTCTTTTTTTTTCCTTTTAAACAACCATATTGATCTTTCTCAGCATACCCAGAAGAACACGAGGGTTAATACCTTATGAAAGAAATGACCCTTATGCGTAGTAAAGGAAAGAAAATGAAGGTTGACTTCCATTCTAATGTTCAGGCTACTAGGCTCATAGGTTCAAAATATAAGAGTTATATTGAAATATTGGCACAAACGAAAGTGCCAACCAATATTGAGCACTTGAAGCAAGTACCAAAAGACATCAAGGACAACGTTTGGAAAGATGCCTTGGTATATATTACTTATCTTCAATTTTTATTTCAAATATGTATAATAATCTTCTTAAAATAATTGTATATAAGTATAATCTATATGTGTGTTATTTTGTAGGCCACATTTGATATTAATATAAGGAAGAGAAAAGAAATCTTAAAGCTTGTCGATGAGTAGCAGAAGAACTTCAAAAACTAATTAATAAGGGATCATATCACCATCAAGAGGAAAGGTGATGTAAATCTCCTTAAGAAATACAACTTTTTCAATCAACAAGTATGTGATGAATTTGTGAAGCAATAATAATCCGAGGCTTTTCAAATAAATTTAGCCATCTTTCCTTATATTAATTTCAACTATATATTATGAGTAATTTGACCATCTTATTCATTATATTTTTTTTGTCAATAGGATATGAGTAAAGCAAATAGGGAGAGACAATCGAAAAACAAATATAAGCATTAACTATCTTGTGGAGGATATGTGAAGCTTGAGCAAGCTTTGTTGATGGAAAAGCTTGCTGAATAACAAGCTTCCAATCAGTCCGATCCATAAGTTATTTCAATATCTCGACATGAACTATGGAAGAGAGCTAGGATCAACACAAAAGTGAATATACGATCAAAGAAAGCTAGTTAGTTGTCAAGAAAATTATAAGTAATTTACAAGTTTTAATTGCTTTAAGTAATTGTAAGTGTTAAGTTGTAATAAATATTCTTAATTATATATATGTCATAGGATTCTCTCACACAATAATCGACTCAAGGAAATTTTGCTTCATTTAAAAGGATGGACATATTAATAGCTACGTTAGGAACTAAAGAGCATCCTGATTGTGAATGGGTGTTAGGGGAAGAGTGGATCTCAAGGCTTATTTTAAGGAGATCATCAAAGCATCTTTGGGGATCATCAATTTTGGTAGAGGATCTTACTATAGAGATTATTGCTTGAGTAAGATAGAAGGTGAGAGATGAGATTATTATTCAATTAAGATAGGAGAACCAAGCCAAGTGGGAAGAAATTTGGAATATGTTTGCCTATATTTAAAATATGGGCATGCAATCACTCTTAGACCCAACGCCTATTCTTAATAAGGTAGAGATGTACCCTGCTTCCTCACCTAGTAGCACAAGAGCTAGTTGCTTGAGAGACCCCCACCTATTTATAAGGCTACTAGAGGTAAATGACTATCACTAAAAGTTTAAACTTCCTTTATTATGTAAGTAGTTTTTAATATTTTCTATGAAAAATAGCATTATAATTAAAATTTTTAATTTTATTTTTTGTCTATATAGGAAGGAGAAAAATGCTTTCTAGCTTTGGCTCCCGTGGGACATACAGTGGCATATGGAAAGGTTTCTCATAGTCACACCTTCCATTGCCAACAATTGCTAGGCAAGCAAGTTCATCATTGACATACCACTAGATTAGAGTGCAAAACTACCTGTGTACAAATGAACTAGGGATAATGGGCAAACTAATTGGGACTTACATCACATGGCTAAAGAGTTTTATCCCTTTGGTTATAGCATTTCCTATCTAATAAGTAGTTTCTAATATTTTCTATGAAAAATAGCATTATAATTAAAATTTTCAATTTTATTTTTTTGTCTATGTAGGAAGGAGAAAAATGCTTTCTAGCTTTGGCTCCCATGGGACATATAGTGACATATGGAAGGGTTTCTCATAGTCACACCCTCCATTGCCAACAATTGCTAGGCAAGCAATTAGAGTTCATCATTGACATACTACTAGATTAGAGTGCAAAACTACCTGTGTACAAATGAACTAGGGACAATAGGCAAACTAATTGGGACTTACATCATATGGGTAAAAAGTTTTATCCCTTTGGTTATAGCATTTCCTATCTAATAAGTAATTATGTATAAAAGGGTCAATTTTGCTATATTTCTAATATCTAACTTTCATAATTTTATGCATGTCAATTAGGCTACAGAATCAAATTTATTTTCAGTTGGGACAAACGTCAAATAATATTTTTAAAATTATAAGATGGTTAGCCCACAGGCCTCACATGGATGACTTATCTTATCAAGGGTATAACATCAATGGGCATTCTATCTACACAAATGGACAAGATGATAGGTGCACTGTGCAAAATAGTGGGGTTACTCTGGTGGCTCAGTCAATGCATGTTTCTAGTTCTAAAGATAAAAATCTTGTATATGTAAATATGTCATATTATGAGGTCATAGAAGACATATGAGAGTTTGACTACATCAAATTCAGGTTGCTTATGTTTCGATGTAAATGAGTTAAGAATAATAATGATATCCGAGTCGATGAGTTAGGGTTCACATTGGTAGAATTTAATAGGGAGGGTTATAAGGGGAAACTATTCATAATGGCATTCCAAGCAAAATAGGTTTTTTATATCACAAACTTGATTGATAAAAAGTGATATATAATTCTTCAAGGAAGAGACAAATCACTGATGATGGGGATGGAGAAGTTATATATAATGATATTGAGAAAACCTTTCCTTTTTTCTTTAGGACTACCTCCAGAGAATGATGAAGACAACTTAGAGGAGTTTTATATGGCAAGATAATCATGGTGAAGAGATATGAGTTAAAATTATTATAAAAGCCTTGTCTAACATTTCCTTCATTAATTTTTCCCTTTTTGTGTTTTCTCCATTTTGTGAATATCTCCCAACAATTTTAGGATAGTAATTATTCTTTGAATTAGAATTCAAATAATGGAGAAAACATTAAAGGTTGTGTTTCTGGAAGAATTTTAGAAAAATCCAATGATACCATATAGGAAGGAGACAAAATGTTAAAGGAAGAAATTCAAGTGTAAAGTCATCAAACTTTGGTTCAGTAATCTCTATAACATTAAAATGTAAAGTCCAAGTTTTCCTTAAGAAATTACCTTAATTTTCAAATAATTGAAGGGGTTATTTGATTTACTTTATGCTAAAATGAAATTTTCATTTTTAAGTCTTATTAAGTGGACTTCAAAATGTAAATAATAGTGTTTTTGAAATGTTTCTTCATTTTTTGAGATTTATTCAGTGGCATGAAAATAAACTAGAGGTTTAGAAAACGAAAATTGTTTTGGAAAGTAAATTTATCCTTTATTGATAGATATTTACATGTTCTATTGTAAATACTATATAAATGATGACAAGATTTACAATTAAGTTTTATCATATATCTATATATATATATATATATATATCAGTCTTAATGAGTTAGAAAGAAATTATATATGTTCATTGTATTTTATTGAGTTAAATTTAGATTTAATAAAAGATTTGCTTAAATGATTTTTTTTACCTATTGAGTATTTATAGCCATTGTAAATATATGGAGAATTATTTAATTTACCCATTTTGCTTAAAAATTATTTTGTAATAGATTTATGTTATCATTTAGTGTTTTAATGGCTTGAATATATATATATATATATATATAAAGGCCCAAGGGATGTATTTCTTTATTTTTCCTTTCCATCCCTTAAAGCCTTCCCTAGCTACACTTCTTCTTCTCCCTGTTCGTGCATTGCCAGCAGGTTAGAGATGACATTGGTGGCCTCACCAAACTCCTAACATTTCCCATCACCTTCAAAATGATTTCTAGTTGGTAAATCATGGTGGGGTTTGGCTGAGGCTAGAATTTCCTCTACCAAGAGGACAAGCTGTTGCCATGTTTTGGACAACATTAATCTGGCCATGGTTGCAGCTTCGAAGCTTCTTGCTCTTTCCTTGGAGATAGGTAAGAGCATTTGCATCTTCAATTTCAATTTTCTTCATGGTTTTCTTGTGAAATCAAGAGGATAACTCTAAAACCTAGTCTTCTTTTTTTGAATATAGGAAATATTTGTATATGTTTTAGTTGTTCTTAGTAATTTGGAAGGAAATCTTGTCTGAACCCAATCAGCTTAAGAAACCCTAAGAAGATTTGAAGTAGTGTGGCTGGTTTCTCCTATCTTGGTAGGATTCGTCCTCCCCAAAAATGTGTCTAAGGTGAGTAAATCACTCACTCTACTTACACTAGAAATGATTTAATTTCTTTATGACCAGACATGGACTAAATTTAGGTTACTCTATGATTTGGCTTAGTTGAATTATCCGAAGGATATATATATATATATATTGAAATTGCACCATGTGTGATTTATTGACAACAAAGTGTGAAAGTATATGATCACATAGGTATATGGGTAAGGTATATTGAACGAAAATGAAACGAGTATTAGATTGTTTTGAGATGTTTATAAGTAAGTTGTTTTTGAATGGTAATGAAATTATTGCATATAGATTTGGTTTAAAGTGAGTTAGTTAAGTGACTAAATTGAGTAGGTTTGAAGTATACTTGCTATGATTGAAAGTGTGGAATGGTATATATAAAATTGTGTCATATAGCTAACCATTTGGTTATTGGAAAAGTATAGATTATGGATTTACATAGTGAGGGAATATATTTTCAGGTTATAATGATAGAAATATATGAATTTGAATAAGTTGCCTTGCAGGGAGGTTTTTTTTTTTTTTTTTGCATTGTGTAATACATGAAATTGGGCATGTGATCATGATCACGAGCCCAAAATCTTAAATTCAAGTAAAATCACAGGATTGGAATCTAAAGGCTTCAATTTGACTCGTGAGGATATAGTTTAAAATGTAAATCTACTCACCCAAAGTTGCAAACCTTCAAGAAGTTTATAATAGTACGTGATTAGAATCATGATTAGAATAAGAGACGATTCAAATCGCAAGGAGGTAGTTCAAATTTTGATTCAAATCATAGGGTACAAAAGCTTACTCTATTCCTATGAGCATGATCATGAAAATAGTAGGAAAAGTGGCAAGTCAAATTACAAGCCATAGAGATGAGAGAAATTAGAATCTTTGTAGGATTTCCAACTAACTTAGTAGTTGCACCTTTTAGAAACACTCAAGGATTTAATTCTTGGTTAAATAAATACAATAAATCATATAAGTTGAATGTTTTTTCCTTTTTATATGTTATGATTCAATAAGTTGTTACCTAGAACTCCTTTTATTAATTTGTTTGATTATGTGATTGATTTCATGAACCTAAATGTTTATTAGTCTACTTGAGCTGTGAGGCTTTCTTTGTCCTATTATTGTAAATGGTACATGTTAAGTTAGGGATTTCAAAATTAGGTAACTAAGCAATGGAATGATTGATTAGTAGAATACTATTGTATTGAATGTGTTGTGAATTGGGTGAATATGTCTGTAAATTATTGGATATGGATCTTTGACAAATTCTTCTAGAAATTTACAAATGCAAATTTAAAATTGGCAGTGGCCTCTTGAATGAGAAAATGACTATTTGTGTATTGAAATTGATGTGTGTGTGTCCTGATGCTTTATGTATGAATTGGAAATTGGATTCATAGAGTAATTTCTTTAAGAAACTTCCAAAGATATTTTTTTTAAAATAAATGTACATGTTGATACTAACATGGCCATGAATATCTATTGGAAAGATAAGGGAGAATTATATCTATTGGAGAGATAAGGCAAATAGAGCTCTGATATTGAATTATCAATTGTTTGGTAAGTTGCCTAAAGAAACTTGCTCATGGATTCAACTTTTAGTTCATTTCTTTGCATTCATTGGATTGAATTGAAAGTGTTTGACTTGGATGTCCTATGTGAAGAGAATGTATTGAATTGATTACAATGTCCTTGTTGGACATAAAAAAAAATACTATCTAGGATCCATCTTGTTATTATTTTTATTTTAGGTTTTGTATGTACCAAGTGAATCAATTGAAGTCTAGTCAATGGTTATTCTGTTTAGACTTACCTAGATTACTGAGGTGATGGAACCTACATGGTGCCATGATATGATAAATAATTGAATGACAAATTAAAAATTTAATGTTAGAACAAATAATAGATCTCATTTTAGTTCCAGATAATGGAAATTTTGTTAGGAGTTTAGTTCCCATGTGAAAAGATTTATAGGGTGACCTTGCTCACAGAAAATGACTGAAAATCATTCTTAGGAATTGATGGTAATGTCAAAGGTGATAGTCTTGTTATAAGGTTAGTATCCACCTTGAGTTTAACTTACCATGATGGCAATTTCTTTAAATTACTGTATTGAATTTCTAATAAGTATTTTTGTCTAATCTAGTAGCCTAGCTATGAATAAAGGATCATGGGTAGATTATGCATTGGAAGGTTCTTAATGAGTTTTTTGGGAATTGGCCTTTGAAATATTGACATTGACACCTAGAATGTGCATCATAAGAGAAATAAATGTAAAATGGTACACTTAATCTAAGGAAGACAGGAATAAAGGTGACAATATGGGAACTTGGAGATAGAGCATTGTAATTAAGAAAATGATTTCATTATTGATAATGTTTAGCCTATACGAATAGTATGATTACGAAAATGACATTTGGAGACAGGTGGTATGGCCCACCTGGAAATGATTATGCATGATATTTATAGGTGAATAGCTCGTCTTCTTATAGGTATATTAATATAAACTTGCCATGAAGGATTAAGAACTGATTCCATTGGTATCTATATCTAGTTTGGATGAGTAGTCATAGTATTAAGCTTTAACTAAGTTTCTCTCTGGGTTATTGGAATAGTTAAGTAAATAGAGAGCATCTGTTAGACCAATAAATAAGAGATGAATTAGTACTTAGAATTGTGATTACCATGTTATCTTTATTGTTTGAAGGTGGGAAATTGATTTGTAATACCTTAAAAAAAAAGGGAAATTGGAAAATATATTGTTGAGGGACCAAAGTGTAGTTCCTTAAAATTCGTTGGGGCCGTAATGTAATTATACCTTTTTCTAGGAGGAACTCTTTGAAGGCGGTGAAAAGTCAATAGGGTCAAAGTGTAAATTTTTTCATTTTGTTTTACATATATTTTTCCCAGTTGGCCTTCTTTCTCACACATTCCCTCTCTTCCAAAACCCCTTCCCATGCAACATGTTGCTCTAGCCTAAGACTTTCCCTCCATAATCATCGACTTTGCCTTTACTCTGAGCACCATTCGACGAGCTCCAGTGGTCCTCCATCATCCTCCCTCCTCTCTGGTTCCTTCCCTTTCGCCAACCAGCTTGATGGTCTCGATAAAATGTTAAAATGTAAAAAATAATTAGACCTTGCCCTTTTCCTATTAGGGAATTTATATACACCTTTATTCAATATGAACTCTTCTTATTTACTTAACAAGTTAATGATTTATTTTTCTTTTATTGAAATATGCAATAGATTAATAATCAGTGAATGTGAAGATGATTGAAATAATAATTTTGTAGCAAGATATAGAAGCATAAAAAGAAATTGAAGACACTAATTTTTACAATGGTTCAACTTGAATTGAAACCATAATTTAAGTCTACTTCACTTGATCTTTCTGAACCAAAAGACCTCTTTATAAGAAAAATAGTCAGGATTAAATAGGGCTTCTAAAAGGCCAGTTCAAAATTAAAAACACAAGAAATTACACAAGCTTCTTGCTAACTTAGAAGAATTATAAACAGACTCTTCTAAACTTAAACAAAAACACAAGAATTATGACAAGCTCTTACTAACCTATACAAGATTTCTAAATCCATAGAAATCTCAAATAGAAATAAGAAAGATTCAAAAATATAATATCACAGGTTTGAGATGAAATCTCAAATAACTAGCATGAATTCAATCAAATTTTGATCCAAAAACTCTTAATTAGATCTCAAAAACTTGATGAGGTAGAAAAAAAACTTGTTTAGCTCTTTTCTTAGAGATTTTTGCACTTGAAGGATGAAGAGAATGTGAAAAACTTGTTGAAAACTGAAAGCAATTAGGCTTTTATAACTGCGATAACCGACTGTAATAGAATAACTAACTTTCAATTTGTGAATCAATTATGAAATTGATTCAGAGTGGCTACAACTAATGAATCGGTGTGGTAATTAAATCTTAGTCTATAATGGATAGATCTTGAATCGATTACTGAATCGATTCAAGCAAATTTCCTAACCTTCAGTAAAAAGAATTTTTCAAATCATCACTTTAGAAATCGATTGATACTTCGATTCAAATATGATTTCTCACAAGTTCTTTAACGAATTGATGTGTGAATCAATTAATAAGGTAAAAAATAGTTTTAAATTCTTTTCTTCAAGTGGTTTGAATCTACCTCATTATTTAGTTAATATATTCAGATCAAATCTCATTTGAATTCATTTACAAAAGATCCTATTGAAACAAAATAAATCCTAAAACTATTCTTGGATCTCTTGAATCATTTTTCTTTGAACCTACAAAACAAATCAAAAGCACTAAAACATATTGTTAGATAAAATTATTTTTCAATATTAAAACCAAGGAAAGTATGTAGCTAAGGTAACCTAGGCTAACACAGCTAGCAGCTCTCTCTCTTCCTCTTTAGCGCTAGTTTGGCCAACACCCACACCAACTCACCGGCAGTGATCTAGCTGGCACCGAGCTTCCCACCTACACTTTGGATGGTGATGAGCATTCCTAAAACAAAATATTTATTTTATAGCAACTCTACATCAAGTTTTTCAAGAGATTTAGTTGAAACCTTGATTTTTCAAAGTTGAAGAAACTTAAAACTTTTCTTGTTATTTTGCTTCAGCTAAATTCCTATTGAAGAACCAAGCACACCAATATCAAAATTTTGGAGTCTTAGCTAGAAAATCCAAGCAGGAGGTTTTGCTTCTTGATCTTGAAATTTTAGCTTAGATATGGAAGTCCAATATTAATATTTGATGATGTGCGTAGCTAGAAGACCTTAAATTTAAGTTCAAGTGTTAATTTTAATGTTGATTATACCTAACTAGGTTGAGCAACTCAATTATCCACGTTAGTTGACCTAGCTCTTTTTAAGGAATCTCTAAAGTGAGTGGATAATTCTACTCTTTTGATAAATCTCATTTAAAATTATTATGTTTTATGATTAATGGGGTTTTTCTATGTTGACTTGTTTAGAAAGTTGTTTCAAAATCTTAACTACATATTATTTATACATATGAGAATGATTTGCTATGAAGAAATGATTTCATTTTCTATGTGATGCATGAACATGGAAATGATTTAGCATATTATGCATTTTGTAACAATTATGGTTTACGGAAGCCATGACTTTATCTTATTATGATTTAATGTATTTATGCATAATGTTTTCAAATGATTGGTTGATTTAAGATCCTTGATCTGCTAGAAATTTATTGATAAATCCAAGTGCACTTGTGACTAGAACATATGTGTTGGGCTGCAGATATGAGTATTCGCATGCATATTAGGCTTTGAGTATATGAGAACATGCATATTAGGCTGCAGATATATGAGTATTCGCATGCATATTGGGCTATGGATATATGAATATTCGCATGCGTGTTGGATAGATTATAGTAATGTATATGATGTTATGGTTACCTCTAGGAATTGTCCTTTGGGATTCAAGTTGAGTATTTTGTTATTTAAGTATTGATCAACTTTAAAAAGCCTTATTGAATATTTTCTCATGTTTATGCCATGATGGATATTTTCCATAGTATCATGTATGGTTGTTTATTTCATTTTGTTGAATATCATATTTCAATGATTTAACTTTCTTGATGGTTAAGAGGCTTCCAAATCTATTTTGAGATCATGGCTTTCAGATAGAGTAAGCTTATCTTCATGACTATATATATATTGTTTTCTAAGGGATTATTAGCTCACTGAGTTTCAATGAAAGTCACCCTATTTTCTATATATATTTTTCAAAGCTTGAGGACACATTTATCATTCCTCCACCTCATACTAGCATAGGATATGCTCCTTGATCAAGTAGACCTCCTTCTACAGAGTTTAAAGGCATATTGATGGTGTAGATTGTGGCAATTGATAGAGATGTCATGTGCATATATTTTGATTGTTGATACCCAGTAAGATATAGATTATCTAATCTAGGCCATTGTGTCTTTTTGTATTATTGTACAGGTTGTGGTAGGCATATGGCCCTTGTCTGTTGTATAGGCCTTGAACCCAAGCATCCGAAAAATAGAGATAACTCTATCGGATTTTTGTTAGAACTTGATATATGAATATTTGGTCATGTATCAATGTCATTAAAGGTCTTTGGTATGTTATGTATTTGGTAAAGAGTTTGCATTGTAAAGCTTGTAGAAGGTTTCCTAACGGTGATCTTCTATGCCGATCATGTTTTGTGCATTAGGACATGACATGATTTTAAGGATTGTTCAATTGTAAATTGATTTCAACTAAGTTTTGTATTACTGTGTATTATTTCCAATGTATATTGCTAATTGTGATATTAGTGTAATCATACATTAGTAATAAACTATATATAAAGTAAATGATTTACTTACTAAATTTCATTGAAACGTATTATGTCTTCTTTAAATCAAAATGTTTTAGGTTGTAGAGACATATGTTGGCTTAAGGACTTCCTAGTTAGAGAAGTACAACACAGTGTTTGAAGGAACAATTTGGCAGTGAACCGTCTCATGCATGCGTTCATTAAATCATTATGTGTTTATATAATGTATTGTTTTGTGAAAATTGAGATTTGTATGAAAAGTCCAAAAATTGAGTAACAGGTTTTACAAGGGTATATCCATTGGATTTTGTAGAATTCATTTTTTGATATTGAGATAAAACTACACATGTTTCAAAAAAAATTGGTGTTTTTTTTTTAAGTCCAACATGTAATATGCATTAAAAAAGTAAGTGTAAGGCTTGTGGGAAAATGCAATTGGGTATCTACCTGCACCAGTTATGTTCAAAATTGGGGTGTGACATCAAGTAAATTCAAATGTTATGGATCTTTCGCACAAGATAGAATAGAAGTGAAGATTTGAATTTTCAATGAAAATTCATCAGATAAGTTCAAAAATTTAAATTTATTTATGTTTCTGTTATTAAAAATTTATATATTTTTATCTTTAATTATTCTTTAGTTATTTTGATAAGTATTTAAATTAAATTGAATTGAGTTACACTTTTGATTAAATTGGGATAATTTAACTATTCAAATGGAGAAAATTATTTTTTGATCTAGTTTCTATTTAATTTGACAAGGAGAACTAACTCTTTGATGAAAACTGCTATTAGGCATTAACCTTTCCTTAATCTTTGTTT
This sequence comes from Saraca asoca, assembly GCA_026873985.1. NCBI lineage: Eukaryota > Viridiplantae > Streptophyta > Magnoliopsida > Fabales > Fabaceae > Saraca > Saraca asoca. The sequence continues at coordinate 16,031 of JANHAO010009430.1, forward strand.
GACAATGGTGTATATCATTTCTTAGCATTGAATTCTCTAAATTTAAAGGCATCATGGAAGGCCCCTTAAATTTAAAAGATTAGATAATCTTATGTGAAAATATATATTTACAAAAAATTAGAGAATAATATTAACGTCTCACAGTCATTTCCTTTTTTTGGGAAGGAATGCAATTTAGAAGGCATTTGGTTCGTGGAATTATACATTCCTAGGAATTGATTCCTAAAAATATAATTCTCAAGAATGTCACATTACCATACTTTAATCAATTAAAAAGATTTCTAGGAATATTACAATATATATTTTAATAAATTTTGTATATTTTTAAAAATATTGTTAAATTATCAAAAATGTCCTCATTGAAAACTAAATGATCAATACTAGAAAGTTAATCGATCAAGGGTGGTACGCTGTGGTCTATAATGGAAGGTGGTGGTTGGCAGTAGTCAATGGTAAAAGGTGGTGGTAGGTGTGGTTATCGGTGGTTGATGGCAATGGGTGGTGGTCAACTATGATGGGTGATGTGTGATAGGCAGTTATCAACAATAATGGATGGTAACAAACAGTGGTCAACGACAATAGATAGTAATAGATGATGGTCAATGGCGGTGGGTGGTAAGCGATAGGCAGTTGTGAGTGGTGGTCAATAGCAATGGATATTAGTGGGCAATGATCAATGACAATAGGTGGTAATCAACAATGTTGGGTGGTGGTCGACAGTCAATAGTGATAGGTTGTAATGGGCAATTGTGGGTGGTGGTTAATAGTAAGACATTAATGGAAGAAGGACAAATAAAAATAGTCTTTTTATATTACTAAAACATTCCCATGTCATGGGAATGTAAAGGACCCATCTCTCTCTAGAGGAATATTTGGCAGGAATATTGACTTAAAAACATTCTTAGAAATGTTCTGAGATAAATTTTTTTAAATTTTGAATCAAATATGTGAATTTAAGATTCCCTTAATGTATTATCATAAATATATGGAAGATTTTGTGAACCAAGCACCCTTTAATGAAATGAGCCTTTCGAGTGGAATTTCCATTTCACATGTTCATAACTATAAGTGTGGGTTAATTTTTTTAATAAGTAAAATGCAAGTTGATTTAAAAATAGCTTAGGGACTGTTTGGGAAGCTGTTTTTTATTTTTAAAAATAGTTTTTTTGTTCTACAAAAACAAAAAAATTTGTTTGACAACTTATTTTCAAAAACTATTTTCTAAAAATGTAACTGAAAAAACAGTTTTTGGGAAACATTAAAATGATGTTTTCTTTTGTTTTTGTATAGAATTATTTTCAGATTTTTTTTCAAAAATAAGAAAAATATCTGTTTTCATTAATGACAAAGTTGTAAATATATTAAATGTATATTTTTCATCTTCAAAAATAAAAAAAAACACTTATTTTTAAAATTTACATCCAAACAAGTTTTTTATTTTTTTTTCTAAAAAAATAATTTTAAAAAAATAATAAAACAAAAATACCTAAAAACAATTCCAAACAGGCCCTTACTTTCTCAACATCAAATATTATATTTTTTACTGTAATTAATTTGTGATCACAATTAATTCTGTATTTTAGTTTTAAACAATTTATCCATATCAATCAATTTGTAAAACCAAATTGAATACAAAAACAAATAATCCAAGAAGCAATCACACTATGCTTCAAATACCAAAATTTCCAAGAGTAGATCATGTAAAAAATATACATATTTACGTCTAACACTTAAATTAGTAAATATTTTAAGGCTTATGTTAGTTGATATTTTGTGTGAAACATTACTCATTAGTGTTCCCCATTGTATAATTGAATTATCAAATCTAATGAGCTCATATAAGAAAAAGAAAAATCAACATTAGTCATTAGTATTCCCCAATAAATTGAGTTTAACTTTTTTAGCTTATTATAAACACACGTCAACTATGCAAAAAAAAAAAAAGGAAAAAGTGGAAAAAATAGCATGACCGAGAAAGTTGAAAGGAAAAAAAAAATGAAGGAGTCGGGGCATTAAAAAAATATTTAATTTCATACTAATATATATATATATATATATATATCATGAGAAATTCCAAACTTAAATTTACAAGTGTTAGATGTATACAATCAATCCTACAAAAAGAGTAACTCATTTTTCAAGTCTATTTGTTTAAACCATGAAAGAAAAATTGACACATGAATGATAATATTTAAATGTATATGTTAGACAATTTCTACTTAATCATTTCTGTAAAGAGTAAATTATATCAAACCCCTCCAAGTATTTGTGATGAGACACATAACCCCCCCCCCCCCCCCCCCCCCCCCCTACCACAAAAAAAAAAAAAAAATCTCAATATTTATTTAATT
>JANHAO010009431.1:0-18422 GCA_026873985.1 Saraca asoca
TTTCTACAATGATTCCAATTGACACAAAATCATAAATATGCACTAACACAGCTGAAAGTAAGTCATTTTGGACCTTAAAATGCTAGGTGAGAGGACAATTAAATGAGTGAAATATTTTGTTATCAAGTGTTGTTTATTGGATATCCTTCTACAAGCAAAACTTTTTGAGTTTATAACTAGAGAACTTTGCAAATAGAAGAATCCATCCATGTTGTTTTTAATAAATCTATTTCAAGTATTCATAGAGTTGGAGATGATGACGAGTAAGTGGATTCATTGGATCCTCAAAGATAATCAAATGTACAACAAGAAAGAAAAGAAGAGTAAGAAGGAGACAAAAAGGACAAGGATGATGAAGAGGTTCTACCCATGGACATGTCAAATGAAAAACTACCTCACAAACCACAAAGAGCTTGGAAGATTATGGAAAGTCATCCAAAGGACCAAATGATTGGTGAAGCATCACAAAGGGTAACTTGTAGTACACTTAGAAATATTTGTGATCATTTGGCTTTCCTCTCACAATTTGACTTTGATTTTAGCTTTATCAATGGTTTTAGGTTCAAATTGTGAGAGGAAAGCCAAATGATCACAAATATTTCTAAGTGTACTACAAGTTACCCTTTGTGATGATTCACCAATCATTTGTATGAACTAAAACAAACTTGATGAGAATGGTGTCATAGTTATAATCAAAGTCTAATTGGTTGCAAAAAGCTACAAACAAGAGGAAGGCACTGATTTTGATGAAACATATGCACCTATAGCAAGATTAGAGGCAATTAGCATGTTATTAGCATATGCTTGCATGAAAGGTTTCAAGCTTTATCAAATGGATGTTAAAAGTGCCTTTTTTTAACGGCTTGATATGGAAGAAGTGTATGCTTAATAACCTCTGATTTTTTAAAGTCACATATTCCCTAATCATGTCATAAGCTTAAAAAGGCTTTTTATGGCCTCAAACAAGCTCCTAGAGCTTGGTATGAACACTTGAGCAAATTTCTTATGAACAATATTTTTTCAAGAGGTAAGGTTGACACCATTTTCTTTATAAAGCATAAAGGCAATGATATCCTATTGGTGCAAATATATATTGATGACATTATCTTTGGTGCTACTAATGGGTCTATGTGCAAAGAGTTTGCTAAGATTATAGAAGAGTTCGATATGTCCATAATGGGTGGGCTGAACTTTTTCCTAAGTCTCCAAATCAGACACTGTAAGGATGGAATTTTTATTCGTCAAACTAAATATATAAAAAATGTGCTCAAATGTTTGAAATGGAAAGTGCAAAGCCTTTTAAAACCCCCATGAGCCTCTTAACAAATCTAGATTTTGATAAGGGAAGTAAGAAAGTTAATGTTACTATGTATAGAGACATGATAGGTAGTTTACTCTATCTTACTACTAACAGACCTAACATAATGTTTAGTATGTGTATGTGTGCAAGGTTTCAAGCTAATCCTAAAAAGTCACATTTGATTATTGTCAAAAGAATCTTAAAATACCTTATAGGCACACCACACATGGGGTTATGGTATCCTAAAGTAGGCTCTAGTTCTTTTAGTAAGTCATTCCAATGTTGACTTCACCAAAGGTAGAATGGATTGAAAGAGCACTAATGTAGCATGCCAATTTCTTAGCCATTCTCTAGTTTCGTGGCATAACAAAAAGTAAAACAGTGTAACTTTGGCAACCGCAGAAGCGAAGTACATAGCCACGGGTAGTTGTTCAGCTCAATCCTTTAGATAAGATAATAATTATTGGATTATGGCTTAAATTTTGAGAAAATGCCCATTAAATGTAATAACACAAGCACTATTGATCTCACTAAAAACCCTATCATGCACTCTATAACCAAACATATAAAAATAAGGTATCATTTTATAAGGGATCATATTCAATAGGGAGACATTGCCATTGAATTTATTTAAACTAGTTTTTAACTTGCTCATATTTTCACAAAACCTCTTCATGAAAAATCGTTTGAATTTCATTAGAAGAGAATTAGGCATATTAAACCTCTTAGAAAATTAACTTGTTTGATTTGAATCACTTATTTTTATTTGTTTTGGTTTATGAGTTATTTTAACTATTTATTTTATTTTATTTTTTTGAATTTATTATTTTTTTATTAAATTCAATTCTAACTTAAGGATCACAAAGTCCCTTAATTTTTTTAGCAAGTGCCAAGTTGATCAAATTTGGGTTTTCATGTTGTTTAAATTGATTATAGGTTTTTTGAGATCAAAATTCATGGGTTGTTTGTGAAAAAATTGGAAAATTTGAAGAATTTTTAAATCTAGAGCAAGGCAATTCAAATTGCAAATTTGTAGAAGACAGGGCAATTCAAATCGTATCCTTTAGAGGTGTCTTAAGTGCTTTTCAATTTTGCGATTCAAATTGGAGATTCAAATCAATGAAGAATTTTTGCATTTGTTCTTGTGCAATTTGGTTCATCATTTGAATCGCTCAGCAAACCTAGGCCTTATAATTCAATTCATAATTTGAACTTATGGGCATAATATATATATCCCATAGTATTTTGTAGCCTCATTTGTTTGCATGTTCTAAACCCTAACTCTATTTTCTCTCAACCCAACACATTCTACCTTCCCAAATCTCAATTTTTCATCCATTAAACTTAGATCTCCTTCACCAAGTCAGTTCGCCCACCAAATTCCTTCACTTCTAACTAATTAAAATCTCAAATGTCATCCAAAAACCCCAGAACCCCAAATTTTCCAAATTTGCTCTCTATCTTCCCAAAACAAAATGATAGACAATTTTGGTGGTTAATCTAAGAAAAGAAATAAGCTAATGGGTGGCAAAAGAGTGGCTCACACAAATGTTGCAACCTAGGAAGAAAAATTCTTCACTAACATCAAATCTTATGAAAATTATGTCAATTTCAAGGAGAAATCCATTGAACCAATTAAATATTAGGATTTGAATTTCTTGAAGCATAGCAACTTAGAATTGTATGGATTGTTAGAAAAATACAAATTGTTGAAGTTTGTCACCTTCAATGCAAACTGCTACCCAAGCTTAATCAGAATTTACTTGGATTGTTTGGAAAAATACAAATTGTATGGATTGTTAGGAAAATACAAATTGTCATGCAATAAATAATTAACTTGGATATTAAAGTTTTGTGTGAATTATTTGATATGGGTGGAAAAGGTGCTTAGGTGACAAGCAAGGATTTAGAGGATTATTCTAAAGCAGAAACTTTGAAGCTCTTTTTTCTTGACTCTCTTCCTATTTATGTTCCTAAAAAACTGATGATAATTGGGTTACCTATGGAGGATTATCTCCTTCTTTTTAGCTTGTGAATGAGAGATAGGAGAAAGAAGAATCTTCTAATCCTGCTAGACCATTTTCTAATAGAGTTTCTGGTTGTTCTTCTTCTATTGTTGGAAGCACCAACTTTCAAAATGAGACAATGAATCTCCTTCGGCAAATGCAAATTTAGCAAATTCATTACTTTGGTCTTATGGAGAAAAGCCTCAATGAAGCTCGCGAAGACAAAAAGAATATTCATGATTAGCTTGAAACATTTGAGGCCAACATGAACACTGAAATCAAAGACCTTCATGACCACTTGAAGAACATGAGGGTGAAATTAACTAAGATCAATGATATAGTCATGCCTCAAGGAGATATCTGATTTAGTGCAATTCAATATATTGTTTTCCCTTGGCCCCTATTTCCCAGTTTTCACTAATATGTACTTCTGTTATTTGTTGCCCTAATTGCTTATCTTTGGATATTTTGATCTATTGTTGAATATTTTGATTGAATATATTTTGGTTTTGAATATAATTTGTTGAATTTTGGCTATTTGTTGAATATATGTCTTATTCATTAAATGCTCTTTTATGTTGCTAAAAGAGGGAGAAAGTAATGGAGTTTTAAAGGTTTGTGATTTATATGCTAAATTGATAAAGAAATGGAGTTTTGAGGGTTTGTGATTTATATGCTAAATTGATTTATATATGCATGTTTTGAGGGGAAGTTAATAGATTTAGGTGTGTTAAAAATATTTTGATTACGATCTAACCTCAAAATTGTTTGTCATCATAAAAAAAAAGGGATATTGTTGAGTCTAGCCCCTATTTCTAAACACTCATAATTTGTTTTCATGACAACAAATAATTTTGGATGAATTTATCTTATTTTAGTTCAGTGAATCAATCAGGGAAGGCCTTAGATTATTTGATGGAGATTTAGTATAGGCTTGGAATTAGTTAAATGTAAATGTTAAGGATTTGTTTGAATTTAACTCAAGATTTACTTATTTTTGGAAGCATTTGCCTTAAAGAACTATCTAACATTTTTGAATTATTTCTCTAGAAGCATTCTTATATGTGCTTAAATGATTTATCAAATTTTTTTACCAAAGGAAATATGCTTTTTGGTTGAAATAATTGTTTTGAAAAGTTTGAAATGATTTTATAAGTGGTTTTATTTCAAAACAATAGTTTTTAAAACAAATCCTAGTTTGAACCACATTTTTTGAACTGAATTTGTTGCAACTATAAGATGTTTGCTAGAGAGTCTGAAAATTGTAGCGATTTGAATCATGGGTCATTGGAGATTAACGAAGAGTTCAAAATTTGAGGTAATTTGAATCGATCTTTGAACTGATTTTTTGCAATTCGAACCATAAGCTTTTGAACTAGGTAATCGATTCTCCACAATTCTAATCATGATTTGAATCGCAATTTCAAATTTTGAACTTGTGATTTAGATTACTCTGATAAAATTTGAATTAATGGTAATTCTATCATATGTGTTATACTCTCACTATAAATACTCATTTCACACATTTTCTAAGTATGAAAGTGTAATACCTCTAAGGAAAATACTATCTATTTCAATTGTGCTTCATCTATTTACTTAATTTCTTGATTTTAACCTAGATTTGAGTAATCCTAAACTCCTAAAGCTTTAATTTGCAATTTAAAATTCTGAGTTCCTGCAATTTATTTCTTTTCATCTCAAAAAATTTTCAGGTATGATAATGCTAGCTAACCCTGAATTAGCAAGAGTGAGAAAGTTCTTGTATTTTCTTATTTGAATAAGGTTCTTTAAGGATTTTTTTATTATAAGGGTTATAACCATTATAAAGGTTTCTTCTTGTGCTAAATTCAAATTTGAGAAGATAAATCTTAATGGATTCGAGTTTAATCTATGCTTAGAAATGAATGTATATCTTAAAAATAGTTTTTCAAAAGAGAATCATTATAAATTTGCGTTTAAATCTTTTTATCTTTACTATTTTATTTTCTTCGTTTTAAATATTTGCACCTTTTGTCGTTGATCTTCTTGTTCTTTATATTGAAGTTTTGTTATTGATATGATGAATGATAATTTACTAAGGACATTGTATAATGTTATTTATCATTTATTTTCAATTGATTAAATTTTAAAATGTTTTCAAGATTGTAAGTTTCTAAAAAGCCACTTTTTATCGAATCCGTGGCTACGTAATTCACATACAAGATACATCTTACAACAACGATGAGAGTATGTTTTCTCTCTTCCGTCTTACCAAGTAGAATTCAGTAATGGACAATTGTGAACTGGAACAAAGACTGAAGTCTAATATGGGTTGCCATGCTGATCTGCACATCATGGAACACCAATTAAGCATCTTGACAAGAGGACTTGGTGTGAAGAAGACAGTGGTTAAGCTGACGCTCCCAATCTGAATCCGATTTGGTTACGGGGATTTGTGTATAAGGAAATTTTAATCCCTACTTTTCAGTCTGATCCAAAACTTTTAGATAAATATAATATTAAATTCAACAAACATTCGCACGTGGTTCTATGGTGTAGTGGTTAGCACTCTGGACTTTGAATCCAGCGACCTGGGTTCGACTCCCGGTAGGACCTTCTCTCTTTTTGGTAATTGGGCATGCACCTTAACTTACGTTTTTGGCAATATGCATTTGTGGTCACTGGTTTGAGTTTTGCAAAACTTGAGATGTTCTCTATATTCTCATCATCTTAGCTAAAATTAAATTCAATTCAGCCTCAACTAATACATCTAAGGTATGATGCTGAAGAACCATTCATACACATCAGAGGTGGAAAGTCAGGAACATGTACAATACAGGTCTGAGATTCTCTCTTTCAAAATTGCATCCACCACCATCAGTTGCTGATCGCTCCACTTCATCTTTAGATGGCTGCACCATATCACTTGAAAAATTACAATCATTTGGTTATCTCTAAAATATCTCCAGTCATTTATTTTTGTCAACGGAAACATCTCATTGACATCTTATTTCTCACATACTCTCTCATTCATGAATTTTAGTTATTTATCCGTATTTTTCTCTTTGACTTTTTATGATTTGTTTCCAACTCAAGAAAAAAATAAAAAAGGCAAAGATTATCCTTTTTATTTTCAATTTCCTCCATTCTCTTAATTCTCGTCATTTTGAATAGGTTATTAGTTTCGAAAGTGTGCCATAACTCTGAATTACATGGAGTATTGCAAACAACCCCAACCAAAAGATAAAAATTGAACATCTTTATTATTATTACCAATTGTGTTTGATATTACTTAGTTGCATCATTTGTATAATTAAAAGAGTAACAACTGCAACTTTCTATAATTCAGGAGATATATCACCCGACCTAAAATCCATAGTGTTATTTCAGAATACACTTAAATGGAGACATACGAAATGGTGACCAGTATAAAGCTTGGCTTTCTCGCGAATAATTCTTTTGACATAAAAACTCAAGCCACAAGTTCAAGCTGTTTTACACAATCCTCAGGTTTTAAGATTCAAAAACACAAGTCTGAATAATTGCAACCAAAGTCTTGAGAGAGTTCAACACTAACATATCTACAAGAGGGCAATATATACACTTCTCCAAACCCCTCAGGAGCGCTTCCTCGAAGTGCACACATCAAAACCTCTGCTGCTCAATGAGCAGGATGAGGAAGAGTGCTGAATGGGCGGTGTGCCTGGACAGCACAAGCACAGTGCACAGACGTTAAACTCAAACAGCCACTCATGATCAGCGAATGCCTCCCGAAGCAAGTGTGGAGTGACGGGAATGAGTCACACACTGCCTGAACAGCGGATGGGGTGAGTGCCGTGCATTGGCTAATGTTCAGAGTCCTCAGCCCGTCCTCTTCATTTCCACCCTCCACGGCTTCCCACATCCTGTGATTTACTTTGCTTTGAGCTAAGGAATACATTGCTCTATCCGTGATGTTCCGACAGTAATACAGCCCGAGGGACCTCAGATGAGGACATCTGTTTGCCAAAGCAATCACACTATCATCTGCAATCACAACATAAGAAGTCAAGATTTGAATGTTAAGCAAGCTAGATAAGCTTTTTTCCTTCTTTGGAACCAAACACGAGCTATTATTGGTTATTTGCTGAAACTACATGAAACACCTATCTAGTATAGAATATATCTGAAAACCCATAAAGAATCTTAGATGAAAGATGAAAGCTAGGAGACTCAGGTTTGTAAACTATGCTACCATGTCAGATTAGCCTAAAATAATGCACTAAGATAATCCTACATTTCTTGTATGATTATGGGTTTTTTCTTGCTCAGTTCCCTTGTCTTTCTGAAAAAGGGAAAACAGCATTAATTTTCAGTTAATCTGTTTGCAGCCTATATTTATATTAAATCTTCATTGCATGTAGAAATACATTCATATTGCCTCCTGATGTCATATTGCAATCTGGCGCTTTTGAGAAAATGAAAGCACAAAACACCAACTTCTAAGAGGTAAGCATGCGCTTAACCATCGAGGGCACATGATGATCAAGCATGGATTGAAGACATATCAAATACGTTAACAAGTGGCTTGCAATGGCTAAGGATATGTGCAGGGAAAGAGAACATCCATAAAACCACTACCTTCTTCCACTCCAATTATTTTAAACATTGGATTTGTTTGCTAATATCTTCATCTTAGTCTAACATGCCTAAAGTCACGTGGTTAGTCCAGAGAATAAGTTCAACTAATTCAAGAACTGGATGGAAACAAAAATATGGGTAAGTAATAACTTGTCAGGCAAGCTAAGCAGAGTCACCAAAATTAAACAGAACCAGATTGGATGAATGAATCAAATAATTCCAAATTCAAACCAGTGAAACCTGCATAAGATACCTGTTATAAGGACACAACCGCACAAGTCAACCATTCTAAGATCAGGGCACCCGGCTGCTAAACTCATCACTCCAACATCACCAACATTTTCACACCATCCAAGGTTCAAAGACTGTAACTGATAGCAGTGGCGTCCAATAGCCTACAATTTATTAATGATATTGGAATTGTCATTTACAAACATTTTAGTTCTTAAATGATAATGGGCAACCATCTATTATCGCAACTATACCTGCAAAGCAGTATCAGATGCAGCTCTAACACATCCACAGAGATTTAAATTTTTCAATTTTCTGCAAAAACTGGCTAGGTGAGCCAGAGCATTATCACTGAATGCTGAACACCCACTGATGTTCAGTTTTGTAAGATCAGGACAACCATGAGCTAAGGCATACAGTGACCGATCAGTTAGCCTGAAGCTTTTGCTGAGGTCCAGGATCTGCAGGTCACAACAGCAATTTGCAATAGTCTCAACAGCAACATCCTCTAGTTGAGGCTTGTCTTGACGAAGTATTAGAGTTTGCAGCTTTGTGAATTTAGGAGCAAGAGACAGAACCAAGTTATTCATGTTCTTGCTACACCTGAAGAGACAGCAATCACATAAGCACATCATTACTACATAAGGCTTTTCATGAAATTCACAATAACCACACACGCAAAGCATACAGCAATTTTTAAATAAAGAATATAGAGAGTTGTGTATTACTAAACTCATGTCATCTAACTAAAACAAAAATCTAATGAATCACTGTTATGGGGGAAAGTAATGGTATCATTAAAAGTATGTAAATCCCCAACAGAAAGGGTTTCAATGTCAGATAAACCAAAAGCGTGCCTGCAAGCTTTAGCCAAGATCTCCAATTTCAATGAACTCTAGATTCATATAAATTTGTAATATAATGAAGAAAAGTAAATCTTTAGGAAATCTAATTCCTAGAGGTGTTGATTATGTATTTCTACAATAGCAGTACTTGCATGAGTAAATGAAACCATATACACTGCAATCAAAATTTGCAATTCGTTACGAGGGTTTAGTGGGGACCCAGAGGATCAGCCTTTGCTTCACAGTTCAGATAGCCTACTGTTTGCATGGCAACTTCATCAGTCGACATGATGAATTTTGATCTTTCTATAATGAAAACCACAAGACACACATAACGTTGAGATCTGAAGCAAACCCCAAACCCAGTAAGTAGCCCTAAAATCACCTATTCACTTGACCTAATGAGTACAGGGAAATTGGGCCATGATAGACAAAACTCTTGTAGGAAAACTCAAACAGATATGTCCTCCAAGAGAGAGAGAGAGAGAACATTTTGGCTTGATATCAAGCCAAATGGTACAGAGATACTTCACAACCAAATAAGCTACAACCAGAGATATAGAAGAATTGCTTTAGAGTGTGAAATTTGACAAAGGTATATCCTCAATGGGAGTCTCACTGCAGCCAGAAAATATTCTTGAAGAAAAAGTTTAGAAGGAGAAGAACATATACCATGAGAACGATAACCGGGTAAGGCCAAAGCATATAGCTTCTCTCCAGCCATGGCAGACTCCAGAGGCTGTGATCACTGTCTGATCATCTACAAGCGACAAGATTTGCATCAAAAGCTCCACGGGAATATCCTTCCATTCTGTAATCACTCCAACTTCCAATTTGACCCCTCTGCCACCAGTTTCACTACCACCACCACCACCACCCATCATAAGCTTTTTAAAGCACAGGTTCAAGTCCTCGGTCTTCAAGTTCTCCTTGCCTACGATTTCACTAAGCCAAAATCAACAAAAAGCTCAGTTGCTCGTTTCTGTAACTGGAACAGTTTGACAGATGTTATAGGGAGAATGGGTAAGGCAAAACAATTTCACAACACCTAGATTTCAGAAAACAGCAGGTCGAGGTAACTGGCAGAAAATTATAAAACATCTCAAAAAATAATGCATTTAAGGAACCAATTTGATAAGGTAAGTAACTCTGTGTTACATAAATACCCATCAAATAATTTTTAATTACAGAATCAGTTCCCAGCACAAGTCGAAACTCTAAAACATGACGCCAGCAGTTCAGCGAAAACATTAAAAACACACACACACACAACAATACAAAAACTGTAAGATGATGATCAAAATAACCCCTTTCACCAGAAAGAGAACGCTTTTATCAAAACTCTGAAAGATAAATAAAACAAATCAAGGAGCTTAAATATTAAGCAGAAGGGGTGATCGCTTAGAACATAGCTAAGCAAAATCAAAACCAAACTGTTTATGATCAATAGAATGACAATCACTATAAAACGCTATCAGGAATGCATGGAAAAGAGCGGAACTACATTAGCCTTTTCAACTATAGTCACCATGAAAAGCTTGCATATTAGCTGACGCTAGAGAACAGAGCAGTAATAGCACAAATCAAGTCAATGGAGCTGTGATCATTACCACTCTGGAGAGGGAAGGGAATAAAGCTTGAATCTTTTGTAATTTCTGGTGATACCCAGAAGAGTTTTGTTGTGGGCAGATTAAATTCTAAAATGGACGCGAGGATTGAGCCGAAGGCCTATTATTGAGAACAAGATGAAAGAAAAAGGAAAGAAGAAACGAGGGAAAGAGAGAGAGAGGTACGGTGGACACTTGCAATGCCACGTGTTAGTGAGCGATGATTCATGTGACAGCTTAATTGGGTCCCTCAAGTAAATTGGCGGTCAGCACCAAAACGACGAGAAAAGAAAACCCATCAAAGGGAAGCAATTTAATTTAGGATTTATATTAAGAAATCAGTACTTGAGAAAGAAAATTAGAGGGAAAAAAAGAAAAAAGAAATTGAGAATTGTCGATTGACGATGAAAGGGATAAAGCTTAGACTCAGAGGCATTGTGTAGAAGTTTCCTTTTGTTTAAAATCGAAACCGCACCTAAAACTGACAAATGCTCGGTTTGCTGAAAGGGCCCGAGGCATCCTATGCTGCTTCTTTAAATTGAAGAAGGTGCAGCTGCCTGCAAGCCGTTTACTTTTTTTAAAATTTTATTTTTGCGCATAATTTTTTAAAACTATTTCTTATCCTTTATAGTATAATTCAAATCTGAGTGATGCAGAATCAGAGGGAAAAGAAAAGAAAAAAATATTAAAATACTCAATGATAATATCAGTAATCAAAGTATGAGTGTCTCTTCCAAGAGATTATTCACCTTTTATAAGAAAATCTAAATAATTAAACGATAATTATCCTAATAAATAACAAAATCTTAAAGGTAATCCAATTAAAAAAAACTGAATGATCAAATTTAACCTCCTAACTTATCCTAACATCTTATATAGATCTCTATATATCAAATTATAAATTATACAATTATTTAATATAATAATCATAAATAACATCTTTTCACCTTCATTATAAATTAAATTCTTAAAATAGATAAACTTTGTATTATTTTATATTATATAATTATTCAAAATAGTGTAAAAGGTAATTAATGATACATAAATAATAAGTTAGGAAAAAATATTATTTATTTTCAAAGTCTAAAGCACTTTGTTTTTCTATATAATGACAATGTAAAGTTTTCTTAAGACCTCATTTATTTTGTCGGATACATTTTGTATAAAAAAAATATTATTTATTTATATATAATAAACGAATTTTATGTTATTTATATATATCAAAATTAACAAAAATGCATGATACTATAATGATAAGAAAAATAACGATATTTTTTAAAATAATAAATATTTAATTTTTACCTCTTTCTTTATATATAATTTTTTTAGTAGAATAATATTTTATATCTAAAAATAAAATTATTTTTAGTAATGATATTTTTTATCATATGGAACGGATGCTTGGACTCCAATCCACATCTCTATGGTAGGGTTTTTTTTTTTTAATTCACGGAACACTTTTTAATTTTGTTTGGACATTGAAAGGAAGTATGGCATATATGGTATATATCCCATGTCTAGTTTGCTTAATTATCACCCATATATCAAAGAGAATAGGAAAAAAAAATATTTTAAGCAAATAGTTGGCAAAAAAGATTGTACAAAAAAAAACTCCTAAATCATAATACTTAAACAATATGAAATAATATGAAAAAGAAACAACTAAGTCTCTGTCCCCATGCTTGGATAAGAGGAAAGAAAAGGAAAAAAGATAAAAAAATTCTAAAATTTAAAATTTTCCCTTGTTTAGATTTAAAAAAAAAAAAGAAAGAGGAGAGAAAATAAAAAGATATGACTTGCTGTTAGAATTATTTCCTAATATCAAGATTTTTAAATTTTCTCTTCTTCATAACTTTTTTTCTTATTAAATTTTAAAATTTTCTTTTCTTTCCTTCCATTTTTCACTCTTCCAATCCTATATCATAGGATAAGAGAAAGATTGCTAAATATTAAATTCTTTTAAATTTGTTGTAAAATTTTTATTGGATAGGCTCAACGAAAGGATTATGACAAAGGCTATGATCTATTACCCTAGGTTGAGTATAAGGGTTGCTTTAGGAGTGTTATGCGTGTTTTTCGGATTGTGCAAAACAGGCTGACCAAGGCCCAATAAAAAACTAAGTCCAGCTACAAGGAGACCTAAATCGCTTGACGGGCAAAGTCACTTAGTGAGGTGTCAGCTCATTAGGTGAGAACTTAAGGCGCAGGCCAATGATAAAGCGAGAACCCAGCTCATTAGGGAGGGCACCAGCTCACTGAACAAAACACAGCATCCAAGCCACCTCTCAACAAACTCGTTCTAGATGGATCCAGCAATAAGACTAGTCTGTGACGAACAGGTCACCCAAGGTAATCCCAGGTCACTGAGGTAACGAGCTGAGTACAAGTACGAAAGTCAAGTTATCAGTTGAGGGCACATATTCCCAACTAACAACTCAGCCTCCAGAACCAACACATCAACGCCTAACAGTCCGACAATGATTTGTCTAGCATTTATTATCAGATGCCACGCATTTATTGCCCGATACGACTAAAATAATTATTTTGTTACTTGTCAAATTACTCTTATAACCCTTCCTTCTCTTATAAATAGGGGGAACTTCTATAAAATATAGGAAGAAAAATAGACTGCATGTAAACATTCTGTCGGAATAGTAACTTAGCATTGTATCTCCATTGAGTCTCACAGACAAAACCATTAGACAAATTTAATACAACTCACTATGGACGTAGGGGCCTATTGGCTTTAGCCGAATCACAATAAAAACTTCTGGTGTTTACTGTTCTCCTCCCTCTTCTCCTTCTTTCTTTCCCATTAGCTCACACTTTCAACTTGTAATTTGGGGTAACACTAGACTTACACCTATTGACCGAATTTTACCATCAACATTTTGGCACTAGAAGGAGGGCCCTCACTGCATCCTTTTCATTCTTGACATATTGCTGTAACTAGAATGGCGAGAGAAAAAGCCACCCAAAGCACAAAAGTCACCACTGGCTAGCTTGAGGGTCAATCACAGCCTCAACAGGATTCTGCTGCCCCCATAATAGGTGTTGTAGTTGGTACGACACCTCCCAATCCACACCAACCTGCCACCCTTAAAGTGAACGGAGCCTAAGCTTGGTACCAACGCCAAGAAGCTCTTGAAAATACTATGAGGGAACTGGCAAACATGGTTAGAGCTCTGGCCTAGGCACAAGCCCAGGTTGCACAGAGACAAGTGGGAGTCATTGCACCGAAAGGAGGACCCTAGCAATCAAGGCCTCAATATGAAGAGTCCGTTAGAGGAGAGCGCCAATGTGTCGGCTCCATTCATTCATCAAACTCGAGACTAAGGTTAGAAGTTCATAGGGTTTACGAGGACAAAAAAGATGATCAGCAGCGCGAAAGCTCAGGCTGAGAAGAAAGCTTCAATGAGATGGACCATGAGCATCAGACGGACCATCACTCGCATGGTCATGAGCATAGCTAAAGACATAAAACTTCATATTGCCATTCTCGTGATCATCGAGATGAAAGGAGCCGACGAACCATCGATCACCCGTCTGAGACTCAAGACCCTGTGATTGAGGAGCTATTTCAGAGGGTGAAGCAACTAGAAAAAAGATCCGCAACCTAAAGAAGCCAAGACTCTTACGAGGAAAGGACAGCATTCACTGAAGAGATTGAAACAGAACTCCTTCCTCATAGGTTTAAGTTCTCGAATATCTCACTGTATAATGGAGACAGTGATTCATATAGCCATTTGGACACATTCAATATCTAGATGGACCTCCAGCTCATTTGTGAAGTGTCGAGTCTTCCTTATCATTCTTGGAGAGACACAATGAACCTGGTTCAAGAGTCTCTCAACTTGCAGCATTTGTAGCTGGGAGGAATGCCAAGAAAGATTCCTTAACCAGTATAGGGCACTAAAGAGGCAACTCACCCCATCTTGCCATTTAGCGACAGTCTTCCAGCAAAAGGATGAATTGCTCAAAAACTATATCACCTGATTCTAATGAGAGGTCAGCAACGTGAAAAACTCTTCAGACAAGAGTGTCCTCACAGCTATCTCAGTCAGACTTCGCAAGGATAGGAAACTACATGAGGATATATACAAGTCCTCGGTGAAAAGTTTGGGTGAGTTCTACAAACTTGCTACCAAAAAGATTTGATGGGATGAAACCTTTGGCCCAAAAAAGCCCAACCGAAAGGAAGAGGCGAGTGGCTCCAACCGGGGCAAGAAAAGAGTTAGTAGCAAGAGCAATAAGGAGAGCCAGAAGGTGACTCTGGAGGTCAGGCTACAAAAAAGGCCAAAAATGGGGCGGCCACAACATCAAGGTCATGATGACAGTTACACTATCCTGTCAGACACTCCCAATAGGATCTTTACAACCAAGAGGGACAACGAAGACTTGGGGAGACCTATACCCATAAAAGCTCCCATAAGAAGAAGAGATCAAAGCAAGTTTTGTTCCTACCACAATGAAATTGAGCACAACACTTCAGACTGTTGGGTGCTAAAAGATGCCATCGAGGATCTTATGAAGAGAAGTCACCTGAGGGATTATGTGGTGAGACCCTCGGGATAGCAACCCCCGTGTCTTCAACAATCAGGGTAGCATTAGCAATAGCAGACCCTAGAGCACAAGGAAATGCCTTCAATGAAGACCATTTTCACTATTCATGGTGGACCTTACATCGCTGGCACCTCGAATAGGTCATGTGACTGCTATGTGCAGGCAGCAGGTCGTGTCATGCTGGCAAGTCATGTGGAATGTAAAAGACTCACCAAGAAAGCTAAAGTAACCTTGGAAAGCATCACATTCATAGAAGAAGATGCACAAGGAGTCCATGCCCCTTATAATGACATAATAGTCATCCGTGCCAAGATTGGCAACATTGATGTGAGGAGAATAATGGTTGATACTGTTGGTTTTGCTCGTTCCTGAAATGTAAAATCAAAATTTTTTTCAGAAAACCCTAACCAAGCAAAGCATCCCGGATCTCGTTGGTATAGAGTATTCTAACAACTAACACCTAAATGGACGAGTCAACCAACCTTTGGCCGAGCTCAACTACAAGTGTCCACCGGAAGTCTAGTCCAAGTGTCATGCTTCTACCGATTGCTCACGCCGGAAAACTCTTGCAATGGCCTCAACTTTTGAGTTTCCGATCCAAACCTAAATGCTAGCTTGAGGAGAGGAATGAATTTTTGGCTTCAAAAGTCAAAATTAGACCATGGTGGAAAACCCTATCAAAGCAGTTGTTTCTCAATTTTTTCCTTTTTTTTCTCTTCTGCGTTCAAAACGCAACCGTTGCAAGGGACAATAGGCAACCCAAACAACATGTCATTTGGCTAGCTTCCTTCAGCCAAAATGACATGTCATTTTGCCCCACTAAAAACTATTTTTTAGTCCTAACGATTTCTGCCAATTGTAGTCTAGTCCCTGGGTATCCAAATTGTAGTTTTAAAGGCCATAACTCGTTTTTCGTTCTACGTGTGACCCGATAAGCCTCTGAAATATTAACAAAAGTCCAAAATACCCTTTAAACCATTTGAAGGCATATAAAATTAATTTAATTAATTCTAATTATTTTCTCTGAATTAATTACTTATGGACTTTAAGCTATAAGCAGACTCTAGAAAGCCAATATAGCTACCTAAATTTCGGTATGAGTCATCAATGGTGACAAGCCTGTCTGTAGATGATCTCAATGCATGATTGAATCCCTTTATTATCCATATTCAGATTAGTGAAAGGTATGAATAAATGTCAACCTTTATAACTAACTATGGTTTCTCAACTTTGTGAATTATTTGACTCAAAAGAATCCGAGCACTCAAATGTAATCTGAGTCTCGATTCAACTTTGTGCAAGGATTTAATTAGCCAAACTAATTCGTTGAGTGGCCTTGGATATTACTCTAAAGAGTGGTAATGAATCCTTTCTTAATTAGGTAATATCTAACTGCATTTTCATAAATACCCAACTCAAGTCTTTATTGTTCCTCATGAATAGAGTCACTTTTAACTTAGTCAAAGTATAACCTTCCATGCAAAAGATATCCCTCAATCTCAAGTCAAGGGATTAGTCATACGATCATCACTAGAGATTAACTATTGACGCAGCTCTACATAGTATCTCCAATTAGTTCTGACAAGATCATGATTGTCAGTTATGTTTCTTCACACTAACTGAGTCGTGTCTACATGTGTATTCAGATGTAACTCTCTTACATCTCAACTTGTGAGATCAGCTGCTCATCAAATGAGAAATCACCACATCGTCTAGTCTCCACGAATCTAATAATGCCCAATTATTAGATCTTGACTAGTATCATTTTAGTGTAAAAGTTATAAATTATTAATAATTAATCTCACAATCCTATAACTCTTTATAGGATCGATTAAATGAATTTTTCACCATGGACATCATCTTAATATGCAATAAATAAGAAATGCAATGTAAGATGAATAAACAACTTTTACATATTATCAAATCAATACAGAGAGTACAGTCATAAATACAATAAAACTTAATCCCAATTGGCTCTAGGGAACCTATCTTAGACTTACAATCTTCCACTTGACCTAAAGCTAACTTGTCACATGGCGTAAAGCTAATGAAAATACATGTTGCTCAAACTTCTGTTGAGCCAATGTCTTGGTCAATGGATTAGCTATATTATCCTGTGTAAGTACTCTCTTAATACTAACATCACCCTGATCTATAATCTCTTTGATCAGGTGGTAATGCCATAGTACATGTTTGGATCGCTGATGAAACCGTGGTTCCTTAGCTTGTGCAACAGCTCCATTGTTATCATAAAATAATGTAATAGAATAATCCATGGATGGAACCACTCCGAGTTGAGAGACAAACTTCTTAATTCAAATAGCTTCCTTTGCTACTTTCGAAGCAGCAATATACTCGGCCTTTGTTATAGAATCTGCGGTTGTATCTTGCTTGAAATTTTTTCAACTGATCGCTCCACCATTTAGTACAAATACCCAACCTAATTGGGATTTACTATCATCTCTATCTGATTGAAAGCTAGCAGCTGAATACCCACTGACAATCAGATCTGAACAACCTTCATAAACCAAAAATATATCCTTAGTTCTTCTCAAGTACTTAAGGATGTTTTTGACCATAATCTAATGTTTCTCACTGGAGTTAGATTGATATTTGCTGGTAATGCTTAAAGCAAATGAAACATCAGGCCTTATACATAGCATGGCATACATTATGGATCTAATTGCCGAAGCATATGGAATCCTTTGCATATGTTCTTTGTCAGATTGTGTCTTTGAACACATGTCCTTAGAGAGATGAATGCCATGAAGAACAGGAAGGTTCCCTCTCTTAGATTCCTCAATACTGAACCTTTTCAATATTTTGTCTATGTACATTGCATGAGAAAGTCCTATCAATCTATTCGGTCTATCTCTATAAATCCGAATACCAAGAATATAGGTCACTTCCCCAAGATCTTTCATGGAGAATTCCTTGGATAACCATATCTTAATGGTTTACAGCATAAGAACGTCATTTTCTATGAGCAGTATGTCATCTACCTACAATACAAGGAATGATATGACACTTTCCTCAACCTTACGGTACACACAAGCATCATCTTTATTTTTGATAAAGTCAAACGATTTGACTGTCTTATCGAAACAAATATTCCAACTCCTAGATGCTTGTTTAAGACCATAGATGGATTTTTGTAACTTGCACACTTGATTAGGATTATTAGAGTCAAAACCTTCAGGTTGTGTCATATACACATCCTCTCTTAAATCACCATTTAAGAAGGCGGTTTTGACATCCATTTGCCAAATTT
>JANHAO010009432.1:0-18423 GCA_026873985.1 Saraca asoca
TTATATCCAATTCACAGAATGTATAGTCTAGGATGCAATAGAACTCAATCAAATTGGTCTAGGGCACCCATCTAGACTAACACAACCCCCATTCCATGCTCGCCACAGCACCTATAGCATTTTGTCAGATGCTCAGGACAAGATCTTCACAATGGAAAGGGACAAGGAAAACTTTAGAAAACCTCCACCCCTGAAGACTCTCGACAAGTCCAGAGTCAACTGGGGAAAATTTTGTGCATACCATAACGAGTTTGGGCACGTCACTTCAGAATGCAGGGCACTGCGAGACGCTATTGAGGATCTCATCAAAAGAGGTCATTTTCGTGATTACGTTGTACAACCTTCCAGGTAACAATATGGATTATCCTGGCGGGACGCCAAGTGAGAGTGGTCCCCTACTATCAAGACGATCTTTTGAACTCTTTTATCTATTTGTAAATTGTACAAACATTTTGAATGCAATTACTAATACTAAGTTTTCTTTTATCATGCTAGCAATGCCCACAGTCCACATGTTGTCACTTATCGCAAACCTTATGAAAGGCTTCACACTCTAATCCTTCAGTTAGTTGGGCCCCCCAGAGCCCAATCCAGAGAAGAATTGATGAAAACTCAGCCAGTTGAGCTGCGGGCTCACTGAGGTGTGGAGACGCTCAAAATGAACTCACTCAGTCAGTTGAGATTCCGGCTCGCTGAGACATGGAGATGCTCAAAATAAACTCACTTAGCCAGTTGAGCTGCGGGCTTGCTAAGATGTAGAGACGCTTAAAATAAACTCACTTATTTGGGCATAAGATCGCCCCGACCACAAGATCAGTCACCTTTTATTTAGGCACAAGATCGCCCCTAGCATAAGATCGCTCACCTCTCTGCTTTGCGCTCTAATGCAAACTCAATTAAGTTACAGCTCTCGTGCACACTTACTTATTTAGGCACAAGATTGCCCCAAGCACAAGATCGCTCACTTCTCTACTTTGCAGCTCTCATGCAAACTTAATTAAGTTGCAGCTCTTGTGCACAAGATCACTCACCTCTCTGCTTCGCAACTCTAATGCGAACTCAATTAAGTTACAGCTCTCGTGCACACTTACCTATTTAGGCATAAGATTGCTCACTTCTCTGCTTTGCAGCTCTCATGCAAACTCAATTAAGTTGCAGCTCTCATGCACACTTACCTATTTGGGCACAAGATCGCCCCGAGCACAAGTTCGCTCACCTCTCTGCTTCGTAGCTCTCATGCAAACTCAATTAAGTTGCAGCTCTCATGCACACTTACCTATCCAAGCACAAGATCGCTCGTCTATTCGTTTTGTAGCTCTCATCTGAATTTAACCAATTCACGGCAATGCGATTATAGGAACCACGGCTTGCGCATGAATCTGTCCTATTATTTGATAAATTTTGTATTTGTATTTTTGCAAGAGCAGCCTAAGGGTGATGTTGCCCCAATATACAGTTTACATTATTTTCAAAATCACGCATAAGTTTGGCAGATGAGTCAAGCCAGAGCTTATTGCATAAGAAAGTAGCAACAGACAAAGAGTGCATAAAAGCCAATTTTATTCATTAAAAGACCTCAACAAGGTATATTTATATCAGAAAGCCCTAGGCACAAAACAAGGTGGGGAACATTGGAGAACCCTAAGTATAAGCTAGTTGATGAGCAAAAGAAGCACCTATAAGAAAGGAGGAAAAAAAAGAAGAAAAAAAAGGGGAAAGGGCTGACTGTGGATGGCCGCATTTTGAGGTCAGCACATCGCTAGATTTTTCCTTCCAATGCACAATCAACAGCATTGTTGCATTCCTTTTTTCCACGACCACCTGCACCTCCTGGAGGAATCGACTTAGGGAGCACCAGGGGCATGACAGGCCGAAGAATTGCCTCACGAAAAAATCAAAAAGACATAATCTAGGATACATGTGGGAATGCCCCGCGTTACCAGTGTAGACAAATCTTCCGAAACACATATGCAACAGACCATACATACCTCCGGAATGGGCCAGAATCTCTGCGATAGTCTGTCAAGATATCCCATGCTTACTCAGTATGGCAAGGCTAAAGGATCACCCTCCTTTATATAGAGCTGGTGACAGCTCACCAAAGGATCCTGATTCATCCCTCCCAACCACCCGCATTAATGGCCTTGGAAAAAGATTCAACTAGTGTGGTTATAATTATCGGATGTACGTTATCTGGGGAAATGAAGCGATAGTTTAGGAAAAAGGGGACTTTGACTTTTCGGGAACTGAAAGGACTCTACTCCCAGCTCGCTGTGCAAGCTGAGAGTTGGGGGCTAATATTGTATACGAGAATTGGCCCGAAAGGAAGTAGTGGACTCGGGTTCGCCTGGAGCACCCTAGCGAGCTTTGTTATAGCAAGCCACACCTCGTTGAATAGTGATCTAGCAGGATAGTCACAAAGACGGCCAACCCCCTTGATCAGAGCTTGCTACGCCTCTCCCTCTGCGATAGCTCCAAGCTTGCCATCTCATTACTTTGTTGGTCCCCTGAGCCTAGAATCCTAGCGAAGAGGTACTGGACTTTCTGCATGGCGAGGACAATACCAGGCCACAGCTACAAGCTAAAGTCTATGATCAACAGAAGGGCCCCACCCCACATCTACACTCTGTAGTAGCCGAATTATAGCCCCTCATTGTCTTTTCCATTTATAGTTTGATGTAATACTACTGTAGCTTGTAATTAATGCATGTAACCCCCTCCTTCCTTTATAAATAGGATTGCCTTGTTAGAAAGAAGAGAACAAGACAACAATTCTATGAGTGGAAATGCTACTAAAATCACTTCCTGCACATTAATAAAAACTTCCATCGTGGATGTAGGTCCAGTACTGTCCGGATTTGGCTGAACCATGCTAAACCTTGTGTCTTCATCCTTACTCTCCCTTTGATCCTTGTTCATTCCATTGTTCTGTTAGGGTTGAACCAGATACAGGCTTGAGATCCCTGTAAGAATCCCCCTCATTGGCCGGAGTTTAGAGCGTGACCAAAATCCAACGTCAACAATCATAGAATTCAGTGAGGTCTCAAGCGGGGGACTTGTAGAGGCTTCGGTACAATTTGCCATCTTTGTAAAGTCCCGCTGAGATAGCTGTTAGAATACTTTCCTCCAAGGGATTCTCCATGAAGTTGGCCTCGTGCTTGAATTGGGTTACATAGTCTTTGAGTAGCTCGTCCTTGCACTGGAAAATCATTGCAATATGGTAAGGAAGCATGAGTTATTTCTTCAGTGCTCAGTATTGGTCAATGAATTTCCTTTAGCATTCTTCCCAGCTGCCGCTGCTGTGAGCCGAGAGGTACCTAAATCATGCCCGAGGTATTTCCCCTAATGTGGCGGGAAAGACGCGGCACTTCACTGGGGGGTTAGTAGTCTGGAGGTCCATTTAGGTGTTAAACTAGGCGGTCGCTCGGGTCACTATTCCTATCATACAGTGGGATAGCAGGCACTTTGAGTTTTTATGGGAGAGGTTGTGTTTCGATCTTCACAAAAAATGGGGAGCTTTCCTCGCGGTGAAGCTGATGGCTCTAAGGCTGCGGATGCATTTCTAGTCATATGAGCCTATGAAAGACTTCCTCCATTGTCCAGTTCTGCATCTCAGATTGAGGGGTGGAGCTCCCTTCTCGTTGAGAGCCCCCCAGTTGCTGGCTATCATGATCTTCATGAGTTTCCTTTTGAGCCTCTTTACAAAGTTGTTGGAGCTATTCCATGAGTTCTTCTTGTCTCAATATGCTCTGAGCTTGGCCCTATGCCAGTGCTTTGATGGTTTTTGCCAGCTCTCTTACCATGCTTTTAAACACCGGATGAGATTGGCCAAACATTTGTGCCTCTTGAGTTTTAGGAACAGCTGCAGACTGTTGTGAGCCTCCATAATGGGAGTGTTCGTCAGTTGGAAGGCTGAAGTAGTTGAGCTCCGAGTTATTCTTCCTCTAACCATTGCTGGGCTATGATGGAGACTTCAGAGAGCATATGGTGCCCCACAAACGGTGCCAAAATGTTAACGTCAGAATTTGGCTTGTGCGGAGAGCTCTAGATTCCGACAACGGGGATGAGTTCAGGGATCCAGTACTGCTTCTAAAGTGCAGAAGAAGATAGACTGAGAGGATAAAGGGACAGAGAGACAACGAATTTAACATGGTTCGGCTAAATCAGGATGGTACCGGACCCTACGTCCACGGTGGAGATTTTATTAATGTATTGAAAAATGATTTTAGTAGGGGTTTTTGCTTACAGAGTTTGGCCTCTCCTCCCCTTCCTCTTCTAATAATGCAATCCTATTTATAGAGGAAGGAGGAGTTACATGCATTAATTATAAGTTACAGTTGAGTTACATCAAGACATAAATGGAAAAGATAATAAAAGGCTATAATTCAGCTACTGCAGAATGTAGGTTACAGGGTGGGCCCCCTTGGTCAGCTGTAGACTTGTGTCTATCGGCGACAGTTGCTTGGTGCTGCTGTGCCAAGCGAGGTGCTGGGCATCTCGAGTAGGAATTCCTGGCTCAGGGCATCATGGGATCCGTTGTAGTGAGCTTGGTGCTGCTGTAGCAAGGTAACGGGCTCGAGCAGGGTGATCGGCTGCTTGATAAGCTAGTCTTGTGATCTTCACGGAATGGTGCCGAGACTGCTTCGCTGTGCCACTTTCTGATGGGTGAAGCAAATCTCGCTGAGTGCCTTTATCGTGCCCGGGGCTATGAGCTCTCGAGGCCATTTTTTGCATATAACAATACTCACACTTTATCATATGGAAATGTTATTTCCTTCGTTATTCTTCACTATAATGGTTCATCTGACTATGGAAGCAAAATGTAGAGGACCTATACATTATCGATGGATGTATCCCATTGAGAGGTGCTTATACTTGATTTGTTTTCAATAACAATTGCAATACTAGTAATGCTTAGTTAATCATATTTGTATGTTTTACTTTGTACTCAATTGGTACTTGGGATATTTAAAGTCTTATGTGAAAAATAGGGTTCAACCGGAAGGCTAAATAGCAAAAGGTTACTTAGCTAAGGAATGTCTTACTTTCTATTCAAGGTATTTGGATGGAAATGAGGTAAGATTCAATTTAGTTAGACATGATAATGATGATGACTCTAATCATTGTGACTCTTATCAAGAGTCATCTATCTTTCCAAATATAGGTCGACCAATTAGACAGGTTTAAACTTTTATGCAAACATAATTAGAGTTAGCACAAACACATAGATATGTGTTGTTTAATTGAACAATAGCTGACCCATTCATTGAAGAATTGAGGACTCAAACAAAGACATTACTTAAGAGTTAGACTTGATTAGAGGTAGAGATAACAAAAGCTATTAATAAGGAAGTTAATTAATGGTTTCCTCACCATGTAAGTTTGATTTTGTCTTTATTTGTTTATAATTTTTTAATTTTAATCTATATAAATAATATGTTATAATATTCAATCTTTATAGATCATGAACGTCAATAACTGAGCAGAGGTGTCTAATGATTTAAAGTTTATGGCTCGTCGACCTCTTTGATAAGTCAAGATGTTTAATACTTACAACATTAATGGCTTCATGTTTCATACAGTTGATCAAGAAAAAGGGTTGAAAACTCAAAATATTAGAATTTTTACAATTATAGAGTTAGGGTACTATGGAAAATTGGTTAATATCATTGAGTTAAACTACCATGGCCAATTTACTATTATTTTATTCAAATGTAAATAGGTCAATACCAACAGGGGTATAAGAAAAGATCCATTACAATTTATTTCTATCAACTTCTGTCAGCTGATCCATACTTTGAGCATGAAGAGCGTGATCCATACATATTAGCTTTACAAGCACAAATGGTATACTATATGAATGATAAATTGGACCAAGATTAGAGTGTTGTTGTCCGCTTAACACCAAGGGATTTGCATGATATGGGCAAGGAAGTTAAAGAAATAATTTGTGAGATTGAGCCACTTATAACGTAGGACTTTCAATTGTTCTTCTTTAATGATGTTGGAAACATAAGCCTTGTGAGAAAGAATGTAGATGATAAAGCTATGGTTATGGCAGATCTAGATAACAATATGGACAATGAAGAATAGAATAGCTCGAATTTTAGCTGTGTAAGGATAAGCACTGTATTTGTTTATTCTATTCATTTGTTTCAATATTTATTGTTGATCATTAGTTATATTGAATTTTAATTTTTCTACTTGTTGGAATTATATTTCTACTTGTCTTTTTCAAGTTTTTAACTTTTATTGTTAAATTTTTTTTGTAGCTATGCCATAGACAAAATGATTTAGAAACCCAAGCAAATCATACCCTTCATCACATGATCCACCACAACCTCAATCACATGCTTATTCTGAGCCTTTACAACATTATACTACTGAGCCTTTTCCACCAACTCAACATGAAGCACCAATGAATTCTTCACCATCCCAATTTATGGCATCAGACCCTTCACCATCTTAGTATAGGGTGGTTGATGATGAACAATCCTAACAACCACTGGTAGATCATCCACCACCCAGAGGCCATTGGAAGGTCATAGTTATAGGTAAGTGTATCATTGATGGATAATATTTATTGTATCTAATTATACTAATTAAACATTTATTTGAAAAATAGATCCTAACAGATCTCAAAAGATGGTCAGTATGAAGACAGTGGATGTATGGGAACTAAAGAATCAAGAGATAGTTATCCCCTTTGATGAGTATGGTGCACTAACCAAAGATACTATTGGCATATATAGGCATATTCTGACAAATAGATTTTGAGCCTATTAACCTCCCAATCACTTATGTTGCTTAAAGGAATGTTCCTAAGGCTTAGAAGAATGAAATATTTGATAACAAAATCAAGATAGTAAAAAAATTGCACATTTTAGTTGTATTTGACATCATGCTCATTATATACACTAATAAAAGTTATTTTCTTTATTCTTTGAAGTTGAGGTTTCACTTTAATGTAGCAGATTCTATTGCAAAGAATTAGACACGTAAAAGATGTAGCAGATTCTTTTAAAAAGAATTAGATACATAAGAATTTAGGCAAAAAATGGAAGGACTTCAAGGGGAAGATATGGCATGAGTTTTGCTATGGGTATTTTTTGATACTATGTAAAACTGGCTAGGAAAGGCCCAATAGTGGATAAGTCTAATTGAGGAAAGAGCTAAGATCATCAAATCACTAGCAAAGCACCGAACGAGGCAGAAGCCCCAGCTCACATAGTCGATAATCCGTGTTGTGCAAGCTCGCATCATTTATTGTGAGCTCATGAAGTTCAATCTCACTGACAATGGTAAATGACATCAAGAGTCCCAACTTGCAGGATGCTACTCCACACCCAATAAAGGGTTTGCTGAGGGTGAACTTGAAGTAAGCACCCTCTCAAACTAAGATTCATAGGGCCAACCTACAAGAAGCAGCTAACACGGGCCCATCCATAGAAAGCAATCTATAGAAGTTAGCCAGCAGCCTGTAGAAGCCACTTTGCAGTAGTCTAGGCTGTCTTGTACATTTATTACTTGGTGTAATAGAAATGAAAATTATGAATTTATAATTATAACCTCCCTGTCTCTATAAATAAAAGGAGGGAAATCATTGTAGGCAAGCCAAGAAACATATACTACAACTTTATAGAAATTTCTCCAAATCAATAAAAGTTACCATGGACATAGGGACCAATGCTACCCGATTTTAGTCGAACCATGTTAAAAATCCTTTTCCATTCTTGTCGTTCTTCCTCTTCATTTCTTCACACTTTGCCTGTTCAACTAGATTACAGTTTAAATCCTAAAGAACTCTTTTGGTTGGTTAGATTTGGGACCAAACCAAAATCCACCATCAACAAATTCAATGATTCTTCCTTAAGTATAGAGAAAATGTATGGAAAGGTCCTAAATGGGGTTCCTTAGGATCAATGGAAGACTTTTATTGACAAGAACAATGAGAAGAAGTATAAGGTAATGCCTAATGTAAATACACTATTTAATCATAATGTACATGCAAATATCAATAATAATGATTCCTTCTTATTATAGAAGATTTATAAGAAAAATGCATCAAATTGTCAAAAGCAAAGGGTTCCACACATAGCTAGCTCTAAAAGCTTGCTAGGAAAAATGTCAAACTGGTTTTCTTTACATTAAATTGAGACATACTATCTAAATTAATATATATTCTTATATAGGATAAGGAGTTAGGTCATCCGGTGGGAAGAACAAAACTATGATTTCATGTTCATAAGAAACTAGATGACATTTATGTCAATGAAGAAACGAAAGATATAAAGGTTAGTTTTTACTTTATGTTTCATGCTATAGGAATTGCACATTCACAAGCATGCTAATACAATGGATATTCTACTTCTACAGGAGTAAATTGAGGAGACCTTGTCCTAAGACCCTTCTTTGCAATCTCAGATCATGTCACAAGATGATGCTATGATAAAGGTATTTGGGAAAAAGCACTCAGGTTAGGTTTGAGGTTTGGGCTTTGGACTATCCCCTTCAAAGTTGTTTGGAAGAGTTTGTTGACATTTTAGTGGTATGACATTTGATACTAGTAGTTCTAGTGAGCCATAGATGCAAGTGAGAGTGTAGAGTTTAAAGTCATAGTTCAATTCTGAGCATGAAAGGAGCATTGGCATTAGTTTTTCAAAGAATGTTTAGGACAATAGTTGATGAAATTGCCAATTTGATAACCCACCTTCCACCATAAATTTCTATTCTTCTCTATACTTATTAATGATGGATCTGTTATGTTTGTTTATTGTTGATGATGGATTAGCTATGTTTATTGTTGTTGTGTTTGCTACATATAAATCATAAGTTAGAGCTAACTTCTAGAAATTGGACAATACTTGCTATGTTTGCTATATTTGTTGCTGGTGTGAATGATTTTTATGCATATATGTTCTGCATTTGTTGATGATTCATGTTCATATAAATCACTGTGACTATTGAAAGCCCATGCATTGTTGTTTTCTCTTCTTGACCATAGTGTAAGAGTGGAATAGAGGGTAAGGAATGTTTGGTTGGAGAAGCTAGTTGATGCTATGGTTGCATATATTGTGGTGAATCAATTATGCAACACACAACATGTGGGCCGACTCTCCAATTTTTTACTAGATAAGATCACTTTGTCTTTTGGGATTTCTTTTAAGAAACTCCAGATATTTATAGGATATATATCCCAAGATTGTTCTTTACTTTAGATTTGAGTGTCACATAAAATTACATGCCACTTAACTAATAGGAATAAAATGTTACCACATAAATCTATATTCAAATGGACAAAAGGTAGCTAGATGTAAATCCTCATAAGAATGTTTTTGAGACTTTTGTTGGTTCATTTGAACTTGACAAACGAAAGAATGGATACTTTCAAACTAATTCTATGTTCGGGTTTAAATTCTTGCCTCCTCTGGTTGAAAGCTATTTTATTGTATATATACACCTTTTTGAAGGTATATAGTCATAAGTAATGCACTTTGCCATCAATTAAGGTATTCCAAAACCATTCAATCCCTTGCTTGCTTGTTGAAAGTTCATATATATGTCAGCACCCTAATTCAATGTTGTGTGTTTGTGATATGCAAACTTTCCAAGCTCATCTCCTGAATTAATGCACTATTTGTCTTCTTTAATTCATTATTGAGTCAAAAATTAAGATCCAAGTTCTAAGAGTATATATATTCTGATTTATTTGGAATACTAGATTGTTATGGGATCACTTGTTTAAATTAAGGTAAAATCATGAAGTTATCTTGTTTGATAGGGAATGAAATGAAAGGAAAATGACTGTTTTTTTTGTATTTTTTGTACATGTATTCTCTTCTATTAATTTTACCTTTACAATGCACAATCTTAATAATTATAATTTTACTTAAACTAATTTTATTTTACAGCCATCAAATACAGGAATTGGACATGTCACGGAAGCAAGGTGCTCTTTCTCTGCTAGTTATGACGCATTGTTGGTCCCAAAAATTACAATGATCTTTCCCTTGAATCAAATGATCTTTAGTTTTACAAATACTCTTTTGGTTTAGATTCTAGTTTATTTTACAAAAGTAGAAGTCTTTAAACAAGAATTATCAAAGTATAGTTATTGGATAATTAAGATTGAATTGGAGTCACTGATTACATGTAATATTAAATAATAGAAACAATTAATCAATTAAAACAGATTATATGAGAGTAGAAGTATAAATTGTAGAAATGTAAATGTAGTAATAATAAAGAACATAAGATTTTTAAAGTGGTTCCACTTCAATTGAAACCACAATTGAAGTGCACATCTACTGGACAATCGTCAACTGGATGGTCACTTTTATCACTAAACACAAGATTTATCTAGGCTCTTGCAAATCAATTCATACACAAGATTTGATTGGGCTCTTGCTAACAGATAGATACAAAAATTCTTTCATCTCCTACAAATTATGATCAACCTTATAATCTAAAAGATACTCTAAGAATTCTCTACACTTTCAACTAATTATGATCAACCTCACAACTAAAGAAGATCCAAAGTGAAGATCAACTTCTACCTTTGTATCTTAGATTTCTATTAACCTAGAAAACTAGATTCCTATCAACCTAGAAATATGAAATGAGAACAAAAAATAGGGTTGGAAATACAATACAAAAATTCAGATGAAAATCTCAATTATCAAATGTGAATTCTTCACTAATTTGATCCAAGAACCTTTGATTGATAAAATCTAATAAGGTAGTAATGAATCTATTATAGCTTTGTTATCTTTGTGTTTTTTGCACTTAAAGATATGAAATAGTTATGAAAACTATTAAGTTTGAAATAAGGTTAGGGGTTATTTAAAGTGTGATAGCCAACATTTGAAAAATAACTAACTTTTAAGCTATGAATCAATTTGTGAATCGATTCAGAGTGGTTACCAACTAATGAATTGATTCATCTATGAATATCATAAAGAAGTTCATGATAGAATTTATGCATAACAATTATCTAATCGATTTAAGAAAATTCCTAGCCTTAGGTAAAAACATTTTTTCAAAATATTTCTTCATGAATCAATTGCTAAATTGATTCGAGTACAGTTTCACAAGATTTTAGTATGAATTGATTTATGAATCGATTCACATAGTGAAAAATAATTTTTATAAAACTTGCACTTGTGAAAAATCATTTGAAAACTATTATAAGTGAAATTCGGATCGTCCTTGATGGACCAAGGAACAGCCCGAGTGCTGTAAAGACCCAATTCAAAGAATACTCAAATCGCTTCACCTTCAGTTCGCGTCATAGAGTGACCTCCTCAGCTTAAGCTCATTCCCAATAGAATAAGCTCAACCTCACCATCCCGAAGACAAACACTCCCTAAACCGAAGGATCTAGCCAGCAAGACTCAGTCAGTGACCTGGGAGCTCATTAGATAAAAGACCAATTCATGTTCTACCTAATTGACACACAGGGCCCACCTGTTGGAGGCAATCTGTAGTAGTCGGCTTGCAGGATTTAGTCTATTTGTCCTATCTTGTTTATTAAATGCCTGATATAATAGATTTACTGCATGTAAAATTGCAATTGTAACCTTCTCTCCTCTATAAATACAAGAAGGAGATGAACATTAGAAGAGAGACGCTTGTATACTGAAACTTTGTAGAATTACTCTGAGATCAATATATTACCATGGACGTAGGTCTAGTTCTGTCCGAATTTGGCCGAACTATGTTAAAACCTTTGTGCTTTCCTGCTGCTCTTCCCTCCTTTCTTGCTGACTTTACTCATTTACTATCTTAGAACCAGTTAATAGCTTGAGATCCCCAAAACAATCCCTCGTTGGCTAGAGCTTGGATCAGAACCAGATTCCATCATCAACATTTTGGTGCTGTCTAAGGGGATCTCACCTGTTCTGGTTCATTTTTTGTCGCAATGGCCAAGGGAAGAGCTACCAGAGCTTTAAATGTATAGCTCAACCCTCTAGAAGGGCATGTCTCAATAATGAATTCCTCTACCGCTCCTGCTATTGAAGCAACTACTAGCTTCCCCCCAGCCAGTTCTGTTTGACTAATTACCACTATCAGCGACACCAATGGAGTGTAGATTTAGCTTCAATGTTAGGAAAAACTGGAAAACATGATGGAAGAACTGACCAAAGTAGTTATAATGTTAGCACAAGGTGTGTAGAGGTAGGCTGAAGCTACAATGCCCATGAACGTTCTCCAGCAGCAGCGAGCTAGACGTTCGGATAATTCCAACCAAGAAAATTCTTTGGCTTGTTGCTCACAAGGGCAAACTCCCAATCACAGTCCTCACGATGATGAGGACCAAGGACTTTAGCAATTGCCCAGCTAACAATCCGGGGCACGAGACCCGTTGGTCGGAGAGCTATTTCAAAAATAACCCAATTGGAGGAACGCCTTCGAGCTTTGAGTGATTGAGCTCACTATAAAGAAAGGTCCCCACTCTCTAAGGAAATCGAGACCCAAACTCTCCCTCTCAAGCTCAAGGTCCCCATGATTCCATTGTACAATGGGGACTTCAATCCTTATGATCATCTGGACGTATTTAATGTTTAGATGGACTTGCAAACGGCTGATTCCTTAATCAAATGTTAAGTTTTCCTAGCCACATTGGGAGGTGTACCTCGAGCTTGGTTTAGAAGCCTCCTAGCTCACTCAATTTGTAGTTGGGAAGACTACCAATAGAAATTTATCAACCAATATCGAGTGCTGAAGAGATAACTTGTGCCTCCCTATCATCTCACCATGGTCTTTCAGTGCAAGCATGAGTCGCTAAAGGACTATGTTGCTAGGTTCAGACTTGAAGCCAATTCGATGGAGAATCCATCTAAAGAAACCATGCCAATAATGATCTCTATAGGACTCCACCAAGATGGAAAGTTATACAAGGTCTGTACAAGTCCCCAGTAAAGGACCTCATTAAGTTCTATGAGCGAGCTACTAAGCAGATCAAATGGGAAGAGAACTTCAGCTTGAAAAGGTTTGACAAGAAGGGCAAGAAGGTCGGCTCCTCCCACGGCAATAAGAGGGGTGATATGAACTAAGGGGATCACTCCACTGAGTGGACTACGAAGAAGTCCAGGAGGTAAGCAACCTTAGCATTCTGACCGCTATGAGCAGTATAGTATCCTATCAGACTCCCTAGATAAAATCTACTAGGTGGAAAGAGATAGGGAAGACTTCAGAAGGCCTAGACCCTTGAAAACCCCATTCAAGCAAAGGAATAGAGATGAGTTCTATGCCTATCACAATGAGGCCGGTCATGGGACCTCGAACTATTTAGCCCTTAAAGATGCAATTGAACACCTGATCAGAAGGAGTTGCTTAAGGGAGTACATGGTGTGATTAGTGGGGCAGCAGTCTTAGCTTCCCCAACCAAATGATGGCCAAGAGCCGAGGGGCTCAGTCCAAATTATACATTGACAATGTATCTTAAATTCCAGAAAGAATGTAAACACCTTCCTCTGCTTTGTTCGAAGTTATTTGTCGATTGGCTTGATGTTATTATCTTCATCTCTTCATTTTGGCCTCTGTTATCAAGTGTTTACACTTTTCGCGGCTTGCATGCGGTCAACTCTCCTAAGTATTTTGTGTAACTTTGTGCTGACCATGACCTTTGGTATGATTGAGGCCCCTCAGTGCTCACTCTGGAGATGAATTAACAAACACTATACCAGTGTAGCTGCATGCTCGTTGAGGTGTAGAGGCACTAAAAGACACTCATTATGCCAATGTAGCTGTGTGCTCATTAAGGTGTGGAGGTACTAAAAAAACACTCACTATGCCAGCACAGTTGCGTGATCACTGAGGTGTAGAGGCACTAAAACACACTCACTATGTTAGCACAGTTGCATTCTCATTGAGGTGTGGAGGCACTAAAAAATACTCACTATACCAGTGCAACTACGTGCTCACTGAGGTGTAGAAGCACTTTTAAACACTTAACGCTAGTTTGACTGCGTTCTCGCTGAAGCGTGAAGAATTAACAACCCAATTATTTGCCTAAGGTAATAACATCACTCTAATCTGTAGCTCTTATATGACTTTCTGATTACGAGTAGTTCTTATGCCAATGGTTTATGTAACGCTCATGTATGAGGAGTATTGCTTTTAACTATCATGTTCGAGAAGGTTAGGCCGATAGGCTATTTGAGCTTATCGTCGCAAGCTATAAAAGTTTGCACTATTACTGATGTAGAAAATTAAAGATAGTACATTGAGATCACAAAGGAGATCTTATTCATTAAAAAGCCTTAACGAGGTAAAACTACATCAGAAAGCCAAAATACAAAGGGAAAAGCCATAACTAATTTTCTTCTCAAAAGAAGGACCAGCCACAAAGGGACAAACCCTTGCCGACTAAAGTTTACGGGCTCACCCAAGCCCTCAAAATTCTTCTGCCAGTGCCTTCCTCAGCAGCAAGGCCTTCCTCAACTTGACCCTCGCCAATGGAGAGGGAACGAGCATTACCGCTCCTTATTTTTTTGACTAGAGCTCTTCTCTAATTCACAAAGAGAACAACTCAAGAAATAGCAGGTGCCTAGCCGGCCGGGCACAAAAACCTCATGATGAAGTTAAGAGGATATAATCCGAGATCTGTATGAGATCCTTCCATGTTACCAAAGAAGCCAAATCTTCTAAGTTCCCTATGTAGTAGACTATACACACCCCGATGCAGGGTCAGAATGTCGAAAGTAATGGAGGATTATCTAGAATCTTCATGGTTTACTTAGTGAAGAGGTAGAGGTGATTTCCTCTCCCTTAAATAGAGCCAAGTTTGATTTCACTGAAAAGTCCAAATTGATCTCCCCAACCACCATCATTTATTACCTTGGAAAGGATTAAGGTTGACTCACCAATAATCATCAAACACATGTCATAGGAAGCACAGCCTAGAACAGATGAAATGCTAGTCTTGGAGAAGACTTTAACTGAACGGTAGTTGAAAAGTCTCAACTCCTAGCTCGCGAAGCGAGCTAAGAGTTAGGGGTCTTATGTTATAAGTGAAATTCGAATCGTCCTTGATAGACCAGTGAATAGCTTGAGCATGGTAAAGACCCAGCTCAAAGAATACTCATATTGCTATACCTTCAATTCGTATCATGGAGCGACCTCCTTAGCTCGAGTTCATTCCTGATAGAACAAGCTCAACCTCACCATCCTGAAGATAGACACTCCCCAGATTGAAGAATCTGGCCAGTGAGGCTCGATCAGCAACTAGGGAGCTTTCATGTTCTACCCAATGAACACATGGGCCCACCTGCTGGAGGCAATCTACAATAGCCGGCTTGCAGGTTTTAGTCTATCTATCATGTCTTGTATATTAATTGCCTAATATAATAGATTTACTGCATATAAAATTATAATTGTAACCTCCTCTCCTCGATAAATATAGGAAGGAGATGAAAGTTAGAAGATAGATGATGTATACTGAAACTCTGTAGAATTACTTTGAGATCAATACACTACCGTGGACGTAGGGTCTGATTCTGTCCAGATTTGGCCGAATCATGTTAAAACCTTCGTGCTTTCTTGCTGCTCTTCCCTCCTTTCTTGCTGACTTTACTCATTTGCTATCTTAGAACCAGTTAATAGCTTGAGATCTTGAAAGAATCCCTCGTTGGCTTGAGCTTCGATTAGAACCAGATTCCATCGTCAACAAAAACTTAGTTTGTAAAACATTTAATTTAAGCTCGCTTCAAGTGATTTATTTCTACTTCAATATAACTATTTTAAGAAACCTGCTTGGATCAAATTAGATTAGAATACACTTACAAAAGACCCTAATAAAAATAAAAGAATTACTAAATCTAATGTAGGTCTTTTAAATCATATACTTTGATCCTACAAACATTTAACAAACGATAAACACATGAAATTGTTTTTTAACATCAAAATTAAATAAGGTAAGATAGCAAAGCAATCTCCTTTGCCTACCATGAATTCTACATTTCAATTGTTACCAAATTAAGTTTAAACTCTTGAATCCTAATATTTGACAAATAAATTTTTAAATTTTTATTATTAATCTAAAATTTATATTTAGTTTCATTCATATTAAAATATATGGATTCATTGTAAATTATTCTTATAACAGATTAATATATATAAGAAAAATTAGGGCGGGGAAAAAATTTGAAATTTGAATTTAGTGGCACTTTTTAAAAAAAAATCTGAAAAAAACTGATACCAAATGCAATGAAAACTGCTACAAAACTATCGAGAAAATCAAATGTTTTTTTATAAATTTCACAAGAAACCACCATTAAGTGCATCCAAAACTGTCATTAAAATATATATATATATTTAAATTTAAAGGAAAATTGACACTAAAACATTAGTAAACTGCCGTTAAAATATATATATTTTTAACATTTAAATGAAAATTACTGCTATCTACCTTACAAAACTATCGCAAAAATAATTTAAAAAAAAAAATGCAACCAAAACCACTACTGTAAACACAAATAGCCACTACTAAGATCAAAATTTTGCCAAAATTTTTTTTGAATAACTACTGCCAAATTCATGAAAGATCACTACTAAATATTGAATTTCTTTTAAACAAATATCGAAACTACTGCTATGTTCATCAAAAACTACTGCTAAGTTCACAATGGGATAAACACTATTGCAACCAAAACCACCGCTAAGTATTGATAAACCATCGCTAATTATACTTTTCTGATAGTTTACAAAAATCGCTATTAAATAATTCTTGACCCATGTATTTATGATGGTTCTAGAAACCACCGTGAAGTGTATTAGTTGGGTTTCTAATAGACTGAGTGGAAAACCTACTACCTTTTGTTAAGACTACTTCAAATTTTTAGAATGAATTTTAAAACCTTATTAGAGCATGAAATGTGAGCTCTCGCATTGTCAAGGATAAAATTTAATGTACAAAGTAGTTTTAACACTTAAGTTCATATGTTGAATTCTTTTACCACATATGTTTTATTATTACTAGTTTTTAGTGAATCATTCACTCATAGAGTTTCAATGAAATTTATCTATTTTCTATTTTTAAATATGTTTTGTTTTCAGGATGATACACTTGTCAGCCTCAATCTAACTTTGAATAAAAACCAAGTGAAGATTAAGGATAACAATTGAAATTATTTATTAGTAGTCATCACATTATTGAGTCCGCATATGTGCATATATAGTTGTTGTAAACACATGTTTTATCAAGGGCTTAAGACCCTAGCAAACATTTAAAAAATAGAGGAAACTCTACTAGATTTTTATTAAAAATCTTTTCAAAAAAGAAAAATTTGAAAATTTGCAAGCATTTTTCAGAAAATATTTGGTTAATGTCTTCTTTATAATTGAACAAGAAGTAAGCATTGAGAAAAAGTGTGCAACACTTGTTGGATGTCTCCACTGATTGATTTCCTATGTTGATTACGCTCTAAGTTGGGGCATAACAATTTTTTAAAAATCTGTTGGAATAGTCTTGAAAATCTATATTTCTTTTTTCCAATTCTAGTACATAATGAAGAAATTGAGTTTAATAAAAAGATCAAATGTATAAATAGTAATAACTATATAAATTTTGTCAAATAATACAGAAAATACAATGAAATGAATTAATCAAAACTAAAATCTAAACCTTCATCGTCTTGTCTATGGCATTAGGTTGCTACTTATTATATGGCTAAGACTGAGGGAAGGTGGACTCAAATGACTGTGCATGGTATTGCAGGGGCTATATTAGCCATCCATATAGTGCTAGTGATGGCTACTGTATGATTCCACTGTAATTGGCTGAGGCAAGGGTGACTAGAAGCTATATAGAGGAAGGTTATTAGTACCCATATTGTTTTGGTGGTTGCTAGACATAAGACTAAGGTGGCAATAACTACTGTTGTTATTAGCTCATCTTCCATTGTGTTTATAACTCCTCCATTTGATCCGACAAACCACTAATAGTGCATAGCAATGTATCCATCTGTGTTGTTGACATGATTCTCTAGTGGCTTGCAATGGTTGATAAGGTTTTCTTGATTGATGCCTCAAACCACAGCTCATATATCCTCCCTTTTTTGGCCCCACCTATGGACTCAGCTCATAAGTCAAGATCAAAAGGTTGGTGCAGGACCAATACTCACTAATCTTACCACTTACTCCTAGGCTTAGGTCGATTCTACCTTTTTCTTGTTAAAGTCTTCCGACAATTATAAAAAATTAATTACTTGACCTTAAAAGTAACATTTATATAATTAATATGATAAGCTAAAAAGTGTAAGTTTCTAGAGTACTTACTGATGTAGATTATTTTCCGTAAGTGCCCAGTGTAAATGTAGTAGAGTTTGGCGAATACAAGTTGAGTCCCACAGGGATCTTTATTATCAATTACTAGATGTTTGCAATGTAAGATGCCTAAATCAAATAAGAATAGTAAAAGTA
>JANHAO010009433.1:0-18494 GCA_026873985.1 Saraca asoca
ATAAACTAATAAAAGTATAAGTAGTGGATAATAATAAGCATATACTGTATAAGTTGTATTTCTGATACTCAATATACTGAATGTAATTAGGCTTGTAGAAGGTCTCCTACGGGCGATCTTCTACGCCGGTCACGAACCTGGGAAGTGGGTCGTGACATTTGGCACTAAAGTATAGGTTATAAGCTGAGAAAATGAGGAAGAGGTTCTGAAGTTTGATGGTGAAATATAAGAGAAAGGGGTTATAAGAGATTCTATTATTCATTTTTTACTGAAGTATGTTCTTAGTATGATGCTAGTCTCTAGTTTGATAGAAGTCCCCCATCTAAGGAATAAAAGAAAAGGCTTTTTCTTAAAAGAAAAATAGGAGTTGATGTTTCAATATTAATATTATAATATATTAGAGATGTTGACACAAGACAATGTCATTTTTTATGTTCATTTAGGCATTTGGCAGTGATTATGCTGAGGATGGACCTCCTAAAGGTGGAGAGTGCTAATCGAACTATCTGAGGATCAAAATAAACAGAAAAAGGATAATGAGAAATAAAGTGTGATGACATAGAAGTTCAGGAGTTGGATTTTGTGCTATCATAAGGTTGATCAGAAACATGTTTTAAAATTCTTTTTTCTTCCTTTTCTTCATCTCTCTTTATTACTTCATCGTCGTTGTTATTATTATTATTATTATTATTATTATTATTATTATTATTATTATAGGGGAGGTTTTAAAAAATAACTTATGATGGACAAAGGAATTGGCTTTCTGACTATGCATGAGGAATCTAACTAAAGAATTTTAAAATTAAATTTTTAATAAATCCACACTAGATCTTATTATTTATGTTTAACTAATTTTAAAATTTAAAATTTAATAAATTCACACACATTTAAGAAACTTTAAAATTTAAAATTAAAATTTTAATAAATATATACTAGATTTTATCATTTATGTTTAAGCAATTTTAAATTTAACATATCTACACATGTTTAAAGAATTTTAAAATTTAAAATTTTAACAAATTTACACTGGATCTTATCATTTATGCTTAAACAATTTTAAAATTTAAAATTTAACAAATTGAAAGCAAATTTTGTTGAATCCATTATTTGACAGTATACACATTATCAAAGCAATAATGTCCAATTTGGCACAGATGAGCGAGACAAAGACTATTCTTATTTTATTTTATTGAAGCAACTACATAATATCTATAGGTTTGAATTAGAATAGGTTAGGTTAGTGGAAAAATTATTAAAGTAGATTTTGTAATTTAAAATCTAAAAGAAAATAGGACCATATAACTAATTGGATCAAGATTTCAAGCCACAAACAACATTGGAAACCCAGCCAATCAATCTAGTGTGCCCTACAGGTGGTCGATCTATATGCATGATCTCACGAGGTCCATAGCCTATACACAAACAAGTTGACCGCACACCTTTTTGAACCTATATAAAGAGTAGCAAATGTAACGTATGCCATAACCCTCATTTGCAATGGAAGAACTGCCAAAGAGCATTGTTTAGCTAAAAAAAGTTCTGGTTTGCACTCTTCAAGAATGTAAATTTAAGGTAGGGTTTTTGGCTCAAAAAGGCCAAATTCCTTCCTTAAATTCTTTTCTTCATTATCTTTTGATTTTCTTTTAATTGTTGCAATTTTTCCAACAGTTAAAGACTTAGATCAAAACTAGAGTAAGGACCTTAAGGGTAAGTTTAGGAGAAGCCTTTTCACCAAGGTGAGTGTAGTTTTCTATTCTTCAAACTTCATTTTATGTATATAATTATATTTTGAAAATATCTAAAAAGGTAATTTTTGTCTATTAAGAAATTATAAGAATTAGATAAATGCCTTAGGAAAACGTAAGTAATTGATAAACTGGATTGAGGAATGGTAAGTGATAATAAAAAAAAAATCACCTAACCCTTTTTACCAACAACTTATTTCTATTTAGCCGGCTATCAAGGTCCAATTCACCTCCCACACTATAAGTACCAGTTATGTCCTCACACTCTAAACCACCTATTGACTTAAACATCAAAGGGTCTATGACGAGCCTTCTTCTGCCATCCCCTTGACTTGTTTTTGCCTTATAGGTCCTTAATGCAAACCCCCTATAAAGAGGAATTTATCAGTGAGCATGCCTGGGAGTAATTATCATTTTCCAAGATTCACTTGTCCATGCTTACTACATATATATCTACATCTTAGAAATGATCTTTCCATGATTGACCCAAAAGTTGTTTCTTTAACAAACCTTAGAATGAGTGGCTCATAGGATGAGCTTTAGGCATAATGAAGATTTAAATGAAAACAAGGATCAAGAATCGAACTTACCTCTAAATCTGCAATCAAATAGGCAAAGAAGAAATTATGGGAATGATACTGTTGCACAAATTTGCATGCCCACAATCGAATTGATCAGATGCAATGAACCATAGAAGTTTTGGTTCATATTATTACCCACAAAGAGGAATAGAATGAATAGATGCGTCAGGAAGAGGAGGTCATAGCATTAACACCACCTTTCTTAACCAAAAAGCCTACATCATTGATTTCCATCGCTTGAAGCTCAAGATATTTCAAGGTGATTATCAGACCCAAAACCCGTCAGAATTGTAGGAACAGACTAAGAAGATCTTGGAGGTGATAGGTTGTCCACCTACATAATATATTAAATATATTAGATTTGTATTGGAAGGCACAACATTACACTAGCACAAAGCCTAGTGTGTTAACCAAAGGCAAGAGGAATACCTTGAGGCTTGGGACAACTATAATTATGCACTTTATCCTCCAAAGTGTATCTTGCACTTTAGAGGAGCCAAATCCATAATTAATAATTACGATTGTCATACCAAAGGTAGTTTATTAATTTCCTGGCATTATGAATTTCTTAAGTGACACGTCTTTTACCATTAGTAGCATTATTGAACTTATCATTACTAGTGAAAGAATTTCCAACAAAGAACTAAAATTTATTTCTATATATGAAGGATGGACTCAAAAAGCATAGATAGTAGATATTGTGGACCTTATTGCAAATTCAAATCAACAAAATGGTAAGTTAAGTTAATGGCATTTTTCCCATTCTTAAAGATGCTACAATAACATAGAATCTTAATTTGAGTTATTGGGCTCTTAGTCATTTTAGTTTTATGTCTCCTTGAGTGTATCCAGTCTGGCACCTAGAACTTGGATGTAACCTAACCTTTTCCCATTTGTTTTATCTTGCAGTTTAGTTTTATGCCTATGTGCATGTGTAGTTCATACATCACATGTCATAATATTGTTAAGAACATTATATACCATATGTTGATAAATGAGTATATTAGATCAAGTCAGTTTATCAAGTCTGGCAATAGTTTAGTTACATAAAGGTAGCAAGTCAGAGGAAAAGGCTGGATCTATTCTCCTTTGTTATGGATGGTCAAACTAGGCTTCTTCACACTCCTTATTGTCAAATTGACCAAGTCCAAGTAGTCTTGCAAATCTTATGCCTAACTCTACAATAGATTCAAGCTCATTTTTCTATTGGTGGCTCGGAGTTGCAAATCGAGACAATCAGTACTAGAAAGTTATGTGAGTACTTTCAGCTACAATACATACCACTTCAACAAAGGATGCTATTTTAAGAAGTCCAGACAATTTTCAAGTCATTTGGCTTTTGGAAGTTATGCTTTCTACTGTATCTGATAATATCTTGCTTAGGAGTGCTAGAAGCTATAGTATGCACTTAAGAGTGGATTGGTATGTTCTTAATATCCGTATGCAGTGGTGTATGTTTCTAACTTTTTATCAAAAAAAATTGAATCAAATCCAATATGAAATTTTCATTTTAATTATTCTAATGTAATTATTTAATACACAACATGAACTCAATATTATAATAGCATATACTTAATTATTTAATACATAATTTAAAACTGAATTAGAGAAAATTTCAATTTTCTAAAATACAATATAATTTATTAATATATGAAATCTATAATTAAAAATTTAAACCAAATTAAAAAAAATCCTTGAGAATCGTGGGCTTGAATTTTAGTATTACTCTAAAATTAAAGAAGTAGTGAACCAAATGTAGCTTTATGGTGATTCTATTTTTGATAAAAAAAAATTGTTGAGAAAATTTTAATTACTTTGCTTAAAAAATTTGACCCTAAAGTTATCGCCATTGAAGAATCTCATGACTTAGGCAAATTGTTAGTTAATGAATTATAGAAGCTTATGAAAAAAAGGTTGAGTAATAGATCAACTACCCTAATTGAAGGTGCATTTCAGTGAAGACATAATCAAAAAAATTTTGTCAATAAAGGGGGTAAAAAGCAATGGTGTCAAAAAGAGGATTGGAAGAAGTACCTCTAAGAAACCAATTGAAAAAAAAAAGGGGAAAGTTCCTTCCTTGTGAAGTTTGCAAGAAAACAAATCATCTAGGGCAAGATTGTTGATTCAAGAATAAACCATAACACGAATATTGCAAGAAGTTAGTTAGTTAGCCTTGCTAGGGAGATTCCTTAGCTATCATAAATTCTTTAGTTTTGATGTTAAAAAACAATATCATATGCTTAACATTTATTGATTGATTATAGGATCAAAGTATATGATTCAAGAGATCAACATTAGATATAATGTTTTATTGATTTTATTAGAATTTTTTGTAAGTGTGTTCTCTTTCATTTTGATCCAAACAAGTTTCTTAAACT
Organism: Saraca asoca; assembly: GCA_026873985.1. Taxonomy (NCBI): domain Eukaryota; kingdom Viridiplantae; phylum Streptophyta; class Magnoliopsida; order Fabales; family Fabaceae; genus Saraca; species Saraca asoca. The sequence continues at coordinate 4,705 of JANHAO010009433.1, forward strand.
GGTCAAGTTGAGGTAGAAATAAACCATTTGAAATGAGCTTAAAACAAAAGTTTTTAAACAAAGTTTTCAAATATACCTTCACAAGTGAAAGTTTTATAAAAATTATTTTTCATTGTGTGAATCAATTCACAAATCGATTCATATAGAAAATCTCTTATGAATCAATTAGGTAATTGATTCATGAAGAAATGTTTTGAAAATTGTTTTCAAAATGATTCTCACTGAAGGTTAGAAAAATCTTTGAATCGATTAGGTAATTGATTTATAACTTTTTACATGAGAATGTGAATCGATTCACACATTGATTCTATCATGAAGTTTTTGATGATATTCATACACGAATCAATTTATAATTTGGTAACCGCTCTAAATTGATTCTTGAATCAATTCACAATTGAAAGGTTAGTTATTTTTTAAATGTCAATTGCCACACTATAAAAAGACACAAGCCTCATTTCAAACACATTCTTTTCATAATAGATCATATCTTCAAGTGTGAAACTCAGAGAAAAATAGAGCTAAAATTGATCTATCACTACCTCATCTTATTTCTTCAAATTAAGTTAACCTTAGATCAAATTGAAGAGAATCACACATGAGATTGTTGAGATTTTCATCTTAAAATAGGTATTGTATTTCTTTCTTTATCTTGTTTCAGTTTTTAGGTTTCCAAGGTTGATCAAAAATCTGAGATACAAAGGGAAAGGTTGATCTTCCCTTTACATCTTCTTTAATTGTGAGATTGATCATAATTTGTTGAAGGTGTAATAAATTCTTGTAGTATCTTCTAAAATTATGGGATTAATCATACTTTGTAAGAGGTGAAAGGATTTTTGTATCTAGGTCAGTAAGAGCCCGGTTAAGTGCTATGTGTAAATTGATTGGCAAGAGCTCGATTAAGTCTTGCGTATAAACTGGTTTGCAAGAGCCTAGATAAATCTTATGGTTGTTAATAGATTAACCATCCAGTTGAAGATTAGGTCTAATAGATGTACACTTTATCTGTAGTTTCAATTGAAATGGAACCATTCTAAAAATCTAGTGTTCCTTATTGTTTACTACATTTAATTTCGTGCTACACTTATATTATAGTTTAATTGATTACATATTTTTGCATTTTACACAATATCTATTGACAGTGGATTTTGGTTCTATCAGAATCCAGGTAATAGAAAGAGTTCTTTTGGGACTCAAACTGCAATATGGTCATTAACATAGCAAATATGAGATAGAAGACTAGAAAAAGAAGAGAAGCAGCAGAAGACATAGCTTTTAACATGGTTCAGCCAAATCCAGACAATATTAGACTCTACATCCACAATAATGTATTAAATTGAGAGGATTTCTATGGAGTTTTAGTATGGCTCTCCACCCTCTTCCCTTACAAAGTGCTCCTTCCTCCTATTTATAGAGGTTGGAAGGTTACAAGTGTAATTTTATAAGTTATAAATATGTTACATCATATAGTGTACATACAAGACAAAACATTTCCTTCAATTTAGCTACTGCAGATTATTTTCTGTGGGTAGGGCTTTTGTCTACTGGGTGTGACATAAATTTGTCTCCTGTTTAGCAGGTTTCTGGCTGGAGGTAGCGCTTCGTAAATTAGGTCTTGGGGTCACTACTTACCTTAGTGAGGTTGAGCTCGGTTGTAGCATGGCGAGCTCATGCAAAGTCAACCACTATACTTGCACACCACGACCTAATGTCCTCACCTTCAGTAAGCTAGTCCTTTTGGACTTATCTTCTACTCAGTTTTGCGAGGTCAAAATTCACCTATAACATAAGCTCCCAAATCTTAGCTCACTTTATGCCTGGGAGTTGAATAGTCTTGCTAGCAGAGTGCCTTCTTCATAGATCATAGTGCAGTCAAGGTTCTTAGTCATTCTGTCATTTGATCTGTTCCAAACCATTCTTTCTATTGTATGTGTTCTATGCCCATTGACACATTCATCTCATTTTCTTCTAAGGCAATTAATAAAAGTGGTTAAAAGTTCTTTCGGACTCTTCGGTGGGATCAAAGTTGCTCTTATTTAAGACAGAGGAAGCCCTCATTCTTTTTTCTCAAAGAGATTAGATGGGAACTTCAGACGAGCCCCTCATACCTCCAACATTTAATCTTTTTGGTGAGGTGTGCATGGTCTACTATATAAAAGCCTTTAAGGGTAATCCTTCCCTGAGGATAAGGAAAGATCTCACCCAGATCTTAGATTATTTCTTCATGATAATCCCGTGGGGTTTACCTTTCCCAACTGTTCTGACTTGTTTTCTCTGAATCTGCTGCACCAGGTAAAAGATTGGGAAGGAGTTCTAAACCAAGGAGGGTAGCAAGGGAAAGAATTGAAATCAAACACATACGCTGTCCCTTTTGTAGATTGGGGCTCTTCTCTGGGCCACCAATCTTTCTTCCAGTTTATAGGCTAGATTAACTTGTATCTGATTTTTCTTGATGTAGATGTACCTCATCGAGGCTTTTAATGAATGAACTTTTTCTTTGTCATTCATGTGCATTGCTCTTTAAATATTCTTCATACAAATAATAATATGAAATCTAGCATGCTATAACGAAACATTCCAGTGACCAATTAGTCATGTTACCTGAATAATGATTCTGCATGTTAAAACATCTTGAATGATAACCAATATATGAGCAGACCACGTGAAAGTTGTAAACATTTAGGTTGCATATGAGCTACGATCATTAAGTCACATAAGAGCTATGAACATTATGTCACATAAGAGCTACGAACATTGGGTTGCATGAGAGTTGTGAACATTCGCATCATATGAGAGCTGCGAGTATACGGTGGCTAAGAAAGTGGCTCATATGCATAAGTTGAAGATTGCATACATAATCTTTGTCATTTAATGGGTGTCCGATCCTGTGGCTAAATAAAAGAGTGAGTAATCTCGTGCTCGAATAAAAGAGTGGCCAATCTTATGGTTAGGGCTATCTCGTGCCCAAATAAGAGAATGGTCGATCTTATGGCTCAGGAGATCTCATGCCTAAATAAAAGAGTAGTCAATCTTGTGGCTGGGTCGAGCTCATGCCCAAATAAGAGAATGGCTGATCTTATGATTAGGGCAATCTCGTGCTTAAATAAGAGAGTGGTTGATTTTATGGCTAGGGCGATCTCGTGCCCAAATAAGAGAATGATCAATCTTGTGGCTGGGGTGATCTCGTGCCCAAATAAGAGAATGGCCGATCTTGTGGTCGGGATGATCTCATACTCAAATCAGAGAATGGTCGATCTTGTGGCCAGGATGATCTTATGCCCAAATAAGAAAGTGGTTGATCTTGCAGTTAAGGCAATCTTGTGCCCAAATAAGAGAATGGTTAATCTTGTGGCCAGGTAGGAGAGCGCTTGCCTCTTGAGCAACCTTTTGCTGAAAAAATTTATTTAAAGATCATTTCATGGATTTAGAGTGTTTTTACAAGCCTCACAATTACATCATAGAATTCAGTAAATAGTCCTCATTATGGGAGACTGTTCTCGTTCGGGATCCCACTGAGATTGTTCAGTCCGTTGCTTAGAAGGCTGCACCATGTAGTCTCGCAAGTAACCTTTTTTAATGAGGTCCTTAATAACATCCCTCAATGCCCAACATTCGGAGGTGGAATGCCTGAACTCATTATGATAGGTGCAAAATTTGCCCCAATTGTTTCTAGACTTTCTGGGAGTTTTTAAGGGTTAAGGTTTTTCGAAGTCCTCTTTGTCCCTTTCTTAGGATGCTATAGCTAGCATGGTGACCTGAACGTTAGGATCGCTCATCCCTGCTCCTCTTAGCGAGTAGGGAATCAGAGCTACCTTTTTCATCTCTATGACTATTCTTCTTCCTATTCTAACCTGAGCTACTCTCCCTAGGCTTTTGCAAATCAAAAATCTCCTCCCACTTGATTTGCATTGTAGCTTGCTTATAGAATTCACCCAAGTCACTAACTAGGGACTTGTACAAGCTTTTAAATAGCTTTCCATCCCTGTGAAGCCCTACTGAAACTACAACTAGAACTGCTTCATTCGAGGGTTTCTTGACATTATTTACTTTATACCTAAATCGGGCGATGTAATCCTTCAATGGCTCATGCTTGCGTTGAAAGATTACGGCGAGGTGATAGGGGGTGCAAGCTACCTCCTGAGCGCTCTATATTGAATAAGGAATTTTTTGGCAATCCTCCCAGCTGCCAATGCTACGAGTTGGGAGGTCCCTAAACCACATTTGAGGGATATCCCCTAGTGTAGGGGGAAGACTCAAAACTTAATTAGGGGATTACTTGTTTAGAGATCCATCTGGACATCAAACATGTCTAGGTGGTCACGTAGGTTACTATCCCCATTATACAGTGTAATAGCAAGAATTCTAAGTTTATAGGGGAGAGGTCTTATCTCAACTTCTTTAGAAAAAGGAGTCTGTTCTTTAGGGCGTACTTGGTTGCCACGAGTTTGAGGATGTTCCTCCAATTGCTTCACCCTTCGAAGCAATTCTTCCACCTATCAATCCAAACGCCCCAGCTGCTGACTGGAGACCTAGTGGCTCCTGGCCTTTTCCTAGTCATGCAATAGTGACTTGAAGTCTACTCTTGGTGGGCTCCGCTCAAACATTCAGCTTATTGCTACTGGCATTTGGCCCTGGGTGTTAGGATTTCAATCTACCTTTGCACACCTTGTGCTTATGCTTGCATCAGTGCTATGACTGCTCTAGTCATCTCTCCTATCATATTTTCCAATTTCTCTTGACATTGAAGCCAGGCTCATGCTCCATCAATGTCATTGGCAATGGTAGTAAGTTGAAAAGAACTAGTCGGGGCCAAGCTAGAGGTAACACCTATGACAAGTGCAGTAAAAGAGTCTGTTGTGGACAAATGACCTTCCGAAGGATTAACCAATGCATTCAAAGCTTTGATAGCTCTTCCTTTTGCCATTGTAGCAGAAAACAGACCAAGAAACAGATGAGTCCCCACAGATGGCCCAATATGTTAATGGTGAATTTTGATTCTACTAGAATCCAGCCAATAAAAGGAGTTCTTTTGGGACTCAAACTGCAATCTGGTCGTTAACATAGCAAATATAAGATAAAAGACCAAAAAAAGAAGAGAAACAGTAGAAGACATAGCTTTTAACGTGGTTCAATCAAATCTAGATAGTACCAGACCTTACGTCCACAGTAATGTATTAAATTGAGAGGATTTCTATAGAGTTTCAGTATGGCTCTCCACCCTCTTCCCCTTATAGAGTGCTCTTTCCTCCTATTTATAGAGGTTGGGAGGTTACAAGTATAATTTTATAAGTTGTAAATATGTTACATCATGCAATATACATACAAGACAAAATATATCCTTCAATTTGGCTCCCACAAATTATTTTCTGTGGGTGGGACCCTTGTCTACTGGGTGTGATGTAAACTTGTCTCCCACTTAGCAGGTTTGTAGCTAGAGGTTACACTACATGAATTAGGTCCTGGGGTCATTGCTTGCCTTAGCGAGGTTAAGCTCTGTTGTAGCATGGGAAGCCCACGCAAAGTCAGCCACTGTACTCGCACACTATGGCCTAGCGTCCTCATCTTTAGTGAGCTAGTCCTTTTGGGCTTATCTTCTACTCAACTTTGTGAGGTCAAAATTCACCTATAATAATATCTAAATTAATGACTACAATTAAATTTTTTGCTTACCAATAAATCAACTTTGAAAATTTTGTTGTAAAATCTCCAAAGAGATTTAAAGTTTTCCATTGCAAACTAGAATCCAAATCTAAAGATCATAATTTTTGGGATTAACATTGTCATATAGAGAAATATTATAGGCTTAAGCAAGGCCAAGATTCAACTCAATAGTCCCCTAATCAACAAGCAAATTAAGTGCAGATAATTTATTTATGGCTCTTCAAGCTGCAAATTCCAGCCATCAAGATACATGGTTTATTGATAGTGATTGTACCAATCATATGGCTCACAACTCAAAAAGTTTCTGAGTTAGATACTTCCATCAAGACGTCGGTGAAGATAGGAAATGGGGAATTTATGAAGTCAATTGGGAAAGGCATTTTTGCTTTCCAAATAAGGCAAGGTATAAAATAAATTAGACAAGTTTTATTTGTGCCTAATCTTAATCATAATCTACTTAGTGTTCCTCAAATAATGTTGAATGGTTATTCTTTTTACTTTGATGCTGGTCATATGGAAAAAAAATAGACCTAAGCATCAAGTATGCTTATAAAAAACATCAAATATGCTTAACAAAATTTAAAATTTTTTCCCCTAAACCTGGATCATGTTATTTCAAATTAATTCATAAGGATTTGTATAATTTAAAACAACCATAAAACTAATGATTTAAATTATACTTTTTTTAGAGTTGTTCTCAAAATCCTCAGTCTTTAAATATGAATTTGAGCTCCTAGCAATGCTACAAACTCTCTGACAAGCCTAGTAATCAAGTCTTCTGAATTGATTTTAGTCAACTACTTTAGATTTTATTTCCAAGACCAATGGTGATCCATACAAACTAATTTTATCCAAAGCCTCTACTAATATTTACGTAATAGGCAGAGTAATAAAATCAACTCCTTAGCTTAAGAGGTGTTAAATCTTTAAGGAATCACAAATTCACTCAACCAAAATTGGCATTTGAATGCAAAGAGGAGAACATAAGTGAGAACACACTAAAGAGTTTGGGTGCACAACACATGTGCTAGGGTTTTATTGGTATGTTGAAGGGTTAGCTTCTCTCCTTTTTAAATAAAAGAGATTGCAGCACAAATAAGAGTTAGGAGCAAGGATGAGTAACACACAGGCTAGGGCTTCCTTATATTTGTGTCGTTCACTCATCAAGTGGATAGGTTGCATTACTAGTGTTGCCCACCTAGCCTAAAGAGTCCATATTCCTTGTCTGGGTCATAATGAGTCCAAACTCATTAATATAATGTGCTCTTTTTTATGTCCAATAAGCCCAAATACCTTTCCATGAGTCCAAACTTAAACTCTCTTATGCAATCATTCTCCAATTATTTTAATTAATTAAAATAACTTTTTAAGTGAAGAACCATTCCTTTATTTACGATCTTCTCCGGAGTTAGTATGAATGTTCTATAACATTCAAATATTAACATTGAAAATTTGCTACTATTTAATAATTATAATCTCAATTTGAATTATTAAATTATTGATTAATTAACACTTCTGATTATATTAGAACATTTAATTAATTATTTCAGATTTCCAAAATGTTCACTAATTTAACTCTTGAATTCAAAATATTTTACATTCTAACTTTTCCTTTGACTTTGGATTAAAGAAATTCTATTATGTGTGACCCATTATGTTTCCATACATGTTAGTAATGAATTTATTTACAAGCTTCTATAAGCTTAATTGAATTAAAACTCTTTTTTAATTTAAACACAATTTCCCTAAATTGTTCAAACAAATTTATAGATAATAATTGGCTTTTAGCAAAGCATCATGACCACCCAAATGCCAGGAATATATTTATGGAAATCAAGACCTTTAGTGATAAGATGTTATTGTGTAATTTAATCCCTTCATCTCTTGATATTCAAATTGGACTTAGGATATGGTCTAAATGTCAACCCTAATTTGGACATCTAATTATAGATGCATGCTTGACTATATGCTATCTCACAGTTGATTATACATCAAATTCCTTTTATGTATATATCAATATATAGGCCTATGATTTTGATCATAGCATAAGTGTCAAAATATCTTTTGAATATCTTTTCTTATTATCAAGAAGGATGAATATTTTCTTGATCAATTACTATCTTCATATATTTTATAGTGCAACCAATAATTATTTATATCTACTCTTTAAGAGTGTAAACCTAGAATAATATCAAAGTGCATAGCACCATACAAAAGATATTGTGTTGATATCAAGTCTAAAGATCACTTACACCACCTTTTCTATAAGAAGTACATTAACACATGGTAAAATTCCATATGATTTCTCAACATAAGTTAATCAAGTTATATATTCCATAACATATACTTATAAATCTTATCCAAATATCAACATACCTACAAAGTATGAGATCACTACATTCTTTTAGAAGAATTGAGATGACATATAATAGTTTATTATATTTTCTCAATTATTCAACAACCAAGGATATTTAGAAATACAATTATATATAACTAATTTCATAATTACAATTTACAATCCTAATTGTAATTAATTTATGCACAATCATATTTCAAAGACTTTATCTAATATAACATTCATATATCAAAACATATATATTAAAACTAAATTCATAAAGAGACCAAAAGATCATGTTTATTAAATATACTAATATATGTAGTTACTATATCATTATAACTGATTGTCTCTGTTAGCCTAGGTCACCCTAGCCATATATTTTCCTTAGTTTTAATATTGAAAAACAATTTTAGTTTATATTGACAGTGGATTTTAGTTCAATCCAAATCTGGCCAACAAATGGGGTTCTTTGAGGACCCAAGTCATTCTCCGGTCACCAAGGCAAGGAAAAGGGTGCTGAATGATAGGGAGGAAAAGGGGAAAAGGAGCAGAAATACATAGAGTTTAACGTGATTCGACCAAATCTGGACAGCACAGGACCCTACGTCCATAGAGATATTTTTATTGTATTGAAGAAATGTTTACAGAGCTTTTGCTATGGTTTTTGGCAAAGTTTCTGCTAGTTTTCATGTTTGCACAATAACTCTAGCCCCCCATTTATAAGAGCATAGAGGGGTACAAATGGAACTAAATTAACTATATATCTGTTACATCAAATATTGAATGTACAAGACTACCTAGGGTACTAGGGACTAGCTTCTCCAGGCTTCCTTCTGCAAGTAGGAGCTGCTAGCCGTATTTGCAAAATGGCAGTGCAAGTTGTTTGTTAGCTTTATGCTTGTCTTTAGCGAGCTTCTGGCTGAACAAGACTGTGTTGTTGTAGTCTTGAGCCTACACATCGAAGGCATCACTGGTTTCTGACTTCGAGCTCATTTGGTCAGCGAGCTTGAGTCTTATGCGAGCTAAAGGCTTCTATATGGCAATATGGTGAACTCATTGTTAGGTCAGATTTAGCTTCCCCTAGGCTTTTGTCTGCCTACTGCGCAGTTCCAGTTTCTACTAATATCATTAACCCACCAACTCTCGATTTGCTTTGCGAGCTGAGACTTAGACTTCAATTGGCAAGACTGTGCATAGTGACGTCATATCATAAGTGTTCTTCTTGTGCACTTGCTCTCCTTTGTGAGGTGCTTTCTAGTGAACTAGAGCTCTATGAGACTCAAAGGACTTTATGGATATGCTTTTGTGGCGGGACCTTTATTTGGCCCATTCTGGTTCCAAGTTCAGAAGATGTTTCTAGTGTCAATCAGAGGCAATTGTGCAGTCAAAGCCCTTCAAATCACCCTGCCATTTCATTTCTCACGATCAAATGCGTCTTGTGGCTATTAGTGCGCTAGCCTCATTTTCTTCCAAGCCATTAAATAAGAGCAGTTGGGGGTTTCTTTCCAAATTCTTTGTCTATTTAAAGCATTGGCCTATTTCAAGTTGCATCTATTTAAAGCGCAGGAAATTTACTTCTTTTCTCAAAGAGTGTTCAAATGGTTATTTCAGATAAACCCTTAAATATCCTAATGTTCTGCCTTTTGAGTGAAGTGTGTATGGTCTGCTGCATAAGGAGCTTCGAAGTCCACACTTTTCCTATAATGTGGAGGGATCTCATACAGATCTTAGATTATATCCTCATGTTTGTGAGGTTTCTCCTTTTCTGCCACTTCGGTGGGTTTTCTTAGATTTTTCCACCTCCGAGAATCAAGGCTAGAGGAAGAAAACTGAGGGCTTAGATAGGTCGATGAACTTTCAATCAGTTGAGGCTCTTCCTTTGGTGGCTTGCGTTCTAATTGGGAGCTTTCCTCTTGCGCGCCAGTTCAGTTTTTCTTCCAAAAGAACTGGCTATAGCTTTTTCTGTGTAGTTTTTCCTGACTTGTACTTTGACTCTTTGTAATGTATATGTACCTTGTTAAGGCTTTTTGTTGAATAAAATCTTCCTTTTTCTTTCAATGTTTAGCTGTTCTGTCCTATAATTCTTAGACAACAAATGTTAATTCTGCATAGAAATAATCAAGTAACCAATCGGCCATACCTTTAATTAACTAATAACTTTGACTTGAACGTAAATAAGTAATATGTAAACAAGTCAAAAGATGCTAAGGTGCGCAATCACACGAGAGCTACGAGATTTAGTTCACATGATAGCTGTGAAATTTAAGTCGCATGATAGTTGCGAAGTTCAGTTCGCATGATAACTGTGAAGTTCAATTCGCATGATAACTGTGAAGTTCAAGTCACATGATAGCTATGAAGTTCAGTTTGCCTGATAGCTGTGAAGTTCAGGTCGTGTGCATATGGTGGCTAAGAAAGTTACTTGTATGCACAATAAGATTGTTGCATGCGCACAGTGGCTAAAAAAGTTACTTGTAAGCACGAGCTTTTAGATTGCACACATGCATACAGTGGCTAAAAAAGTTGCTCGTATGCATGGTAAGGCTACAACGCACAATGGCTAAGAAAGTTGTTCATACGTGCAATAAGGTTGCTGCATATGCACGGTGGCTAAGAAAGTTGCTTGTATGCATGGTGAGGTTGCAATGCATGATGGCTACGAAAGTTGCTCGTACGTTCAGTAAGGTTGCTATGTGCGCAAGGTGGCTAAAAAAGTTACTCATACGTGCGAGCTTTTAATTGCACACATGTGGTGGCTAAGAAATTTGCTCACATGTATAATAAGATTGAAATGCACAGTGGCTAAGAAAGTTGCTCGTAAGTGTAGTAAGGTCACTATACGTGCATGGTGGCTAAGAAAGTTGCTCGTACGTGTGAGCTTTTAATTGCACACATGTGCACGATGGCTAAGAAAGTTGCTCATATGCATAGTGAGGTTGCAATGCACGGTGGCTAAGAAAGTTGCTCGTACATGTAGTAAGGTTGTTGTGCGTGCATGGTGGCTAAGAAAGTTGCTTATACCCATGAGCTTTTAATTGCACAAATGTGAACAGTGGCTAAGAAAGTTGCTCGTACGCATGATAAGGTTGCTGTGTGCATGCAGTGGCTAAGAAAGTTGCTCTCTTGCACGAGCATTTAGATCATATGAAAGCTACAAATTTCAATCGCATGAAAGTTATGAAGTTCGGTCACTAATTGTGAAGCTCGATCGTAATTTGAGGCTTGATTTGTAAAGCATGCATTTCTTAGAATCTCAAGATCATGTCAGGCACTTCCCAAAATTTTTCAAAAGAGCTTATATCAATCTACAAATGATTTGGGACACTCCTGCCTATTGGATTACAAGCTTAGTATATGGTTCTTACTATACCTGGCTACTCTTGCTCAGGATCCCATTAAGGTCGAGGAGGCTGCTGTGTCACAAGCCACAACATGTACTCTTTCAAATGCCCTCTTTTAATCAGATCCTCAATGGCATTTCTAAGAGCTCGATAATCTAAAGTGTTGTGTCCCACTTCATTGTGATATACATAGAATTTGTTCGTGTTTCTGCCCTCACGAGGAGCTCGCAAGGGACTAGGAGTCCCAAAGTCCTCTTTATTCCTTTCTACTACATAGATTCTGTCAGCAGTATCTGATAAGATATTGTAGTACTCGTGATAGGCTAACTGCTGTGGTCACTCGGCTTTGGCCTTCTTTACGAGCTGGGAGTTGGGGATGCTTTCCATATCCTCACCAACTATCTCCTCCCACCTAATTTTTTTGGCAGCATGATTATAAAATTCTCCCATATCCGCTATTGAGGATTTGTATATGCTTTTATATAGCTTGCCATCTTTGTGAAGTCTGGCAGATATCGCTGTCAAAATGCTTTTATCAGACGGGCTTTCCACACTGTCAATCTCACATCTGAAACAAGCAATGTAGTCCTTTAAAGACTCATGCCTGTGCTAAAAGATCTTGGCAAGGTGGCAAGGGGGTGCGAGCTACCTCTTTAGCACCCTGTAGTGGTTGAGAAATTTCTACTGACATTCTTCCCAACTGTTGATAATATGGACTGGGAGGTTCCTGAACCAGGCTCGAGGGGCATCTCCCAGGGTGATGGGAAAGACACGGTACTTAATTAGAAGGTTACTCATTCGAAGATCCATCTGATCGTTGAATATGTCCAAGTGATTATGTGGATCACTGTTTCCATTTTAAAGTAAGAAGGTGGGAATTTTGAGCTTTTGAGGGAGAGACTCCAATTTGATCTTCTTGGAGAAGGGCGTTCATTCCTTAGCATGCCCTTGATCGCCTCAAGTTCGGGGGTGCACCTCTAATTGTTTCACCCTTTGGAATAATTCTTCCACCATCAATGGCAATCCTTTAGACTTCTGACTAGAGTCCTGACGGCTTTTCTTATCCTCCTTGTCGTGGAGGGAGCGGTCCAAGACATGCTCGCGACTGACTCTGTTCAAAGTTCCAACTTGCTACTGCTAGGGAATGATTCTGGGTGTTACGACCTCCATTTGTCTTTACACACTTTGGGCCTGTACCTGAGCCAGCATTTGAAATGCTTCAGCCATCCTCTTCATTGAGCCTTCGAATGCCTCCTAGCACTAACACCATGCCTGAGCTTCGTCAGTTTAATTAACAGTAATGTCGAGTTGACAGCGAACCAAGGAGGCCAGACCATTAACAGTTCTGGTAGTAGAGGAGCTTGCAGTGTGACCTTTCAATCAACTGGTAGCAATATCCAACTTCCTAGTGGCCTTTCCTCTTGCCATTTCAACCCAAACGGAATCAATCAGAGAAAAGACTAGAAAACAAAAGGGTCCCACCTGGCATTCCAAAATATTGATGGTGGATTTTGGTTCAATCCGAATTCGGCCAACAGAAAGGGTTCTTCGAGGACCCGAGCCATTCTCTGATCGCTGAGGCGAGGAAAAGGGTGTTGAATGACAAGGAGGAAAGGGGGAAAATGAGGAGAAATACATAGAGTTTAACGTGGTTCGACCAAATCTGATGGCACCGGCCCCTACGTCCACGGAGATATTTTTATTGTATTGAAGAAATGTTTACATAGCTTTTGCTATGGTTTCTGGCAGAGTTTCTGCTAGTTTTCATGTCTACTTTTGTCTCTCCTTTTACAATGACTCTAGCCCCCCATTTATAGGAGCATGGAGGGTACAAATGGGACTAAATTAACTGTACATCTATTACATCAAATATTAAATGTACAAGACTGCCAGGGTACTAGGGACTGGCTTCTGCAGGCTTCCTTCTGCAAGTAGGACTTGTTGACCATATTTGTAGAATGGCGGAGCAAGTTGTTTGTTGGCTTTATGCTTGTCTTCAGTGAGCTTTTGGCTGAACAAGATGTGTTGCTAACTTCGAGCTTATTTAGTTAGCGAGCTTGGGTCTTACTCGAGTTGAAGGCTTCTATATGATGATCTGGTGAACTCGTTGCTAGGTCAGATTTAGCTTCCCTTAGGCTCTTGTCGGCCTACCACGCAGTTCCAGTTTCTACTAATATCAGCTTATAAATAAATTTTATATCTAACTATATGCCTTAGTGTTTGTTGTGTTTTTTTTCTTTTTTACAGACTCAAAGATTCAAAGTCGTGATTCAAGAGATTCAACTTTAGATCTAAGTCTTTATTTTTTTTTAGAATCTTTTGTAAATGAAATCTAAGCAATTTGATCTTTACTTTAAATATTTTTAATTGATACTTTGAGGAAGAATAAACCATTTGAAGAGAGGAAAAATTAGATAAGCTATCAAATGATCTTTCACAAGTATAAATTTTAT
>JANHAO010009434.1:0-18378 GCA_026873985.1 Saraca asoca
CACCATACAAATATTAAATTGAGAAATAATCCTAGCCGTAGATCTTATACACTTCCCTAAAATATCTCACACTTTTCTAAAAGATATTATTATTTTATTTCCTTCTACAATCTTCTCTCAAAATATCTCTTTTCTACATTTGTTGAGAACCTTCCATTATCTTGGGCTTAAAATGGATTGGACCTTTTTCTTCTTCTTCTTCTTTTTATTGGGTTAAAATAGTTTGGGCTTGAGATGGTGTTGATCTTCAACAATATGAGGTATCACTAATTGATTTGCTTGTAATATAAATTACAATAATATACTATGATTTTAAAGAATTTGAAACTTTTTTTTAAGGTAACATAAAATTTTATTTCTAAGTTTCTTTTTATAAGTAAATTTTTTTATTTTAAAATCATGATTACATTTTGTTTTGAAGGGAAAATATTTCATGAAAAATAGTCATTTGTTTTAATATGATATCAGCAAATTTTCTTTTATGTATACATAGAGACACACTCGTGATATTTTATTTTTTTGTGGCTTACTTAACTCCCTTTAATGACCAAAATTGTTGGAAAAGAGATCTCAACCAGCGAGGATTACAGGAACGCATGGTAGGTCTCCAAAAAAAAAATTTAAAATGATATTAGTTTTTTTTCTCTTGATACTTATATATAAAAAATTCCAATATTGTAGATTTAGACAAATAATTAAGTAGATGAAAAGATGGAAAAGGAGTGTAAACGAAAATTTAATCGGACACTGTTTTCTTCCCTCACTTTTTTATCAACGAATAGATGTCCCATTTTTTCTCCAAATATTTTTAAAAAATGGTTAACTTTAGTCTTTTTCAACGATTTTTTTATGCAGTTACTGAATTTTAAATATAAAATAACCTTGGCACCGTAAAAATCAATCTATATATCAATACTAGCCTTTAATCTGTGCATGCATAAACTTGATTAGTTTTATTTAATAACAATTTGTAATACAAATTTAAATTCTAAATTATAATATATTTAAAGATACCATTATTATATTTTTATTTTTTAAATGACTATATAATTGAGACAAGTATATTCATGTTATTTATGAGGAAATATTATATTTCTTTTAATTTGATAAACTTATTACATTAATATTTTGAATTTATTGAATTTATCATTTAAATTTTTATCTTTCTAAAAATATTTTTTTAATATACTTATACTTGGATAAATTTATTTATAAATTATTTTGTTTAAAAATTTAAATTAATAACTTCAAGCTAGAAAATATAATTATTTAATTAATAAGAATTCATATATATCTTTAAACTTTTGTTTAATTATTTTCATATATAGATATCATATTTAATATATTATCTTCTGAATGGATCTCCTTTTTTTCACCGCTCTTATCTTACGTCTTTTGCTCCAACTATTTCAAACCCGACGGAATCTTAGTCTCTAAAGCTTTATTAATTTAGTTTCACTTCAATTTTTTTTCTTATTTTTTTCCTTAATAATTGTGTTTACTTGAGTTTAATCTTAGGAGAAAATTTTATTTGCTTGTATTAATTTCAAGTTTGATTGTTTTATGGTAAATATTTGTTTTCAAATTTTATTTGCTTCTATTTATAGTAAAAATACTTTACATTTTCGTTAGTATAAAAATAGACATGACCTTGT
The DNA here is from genome assembly GCA_026873985.1 of Saraca asoca. NCBI lineage: Eukaryota > Viridiplantae > Streptophyta > Magnoliopsida > Fabales > Fabaceae > Saraca > Saraca asoca. Next base: position 1,656 of record JANHAO010009434.1, read on the forward strand.
TTTTTGGTTGAATAGATATACTCTGTAGCCAAGGACATTTTCACAGGTAATCATTTTTTTTAATTTTATGTAAAAATTTGTAAAAAATATAATTTTGTCTCATTGACCTCACAATTTTTTAAACATCTATAAAGTGTATGGATTATTTTATTATTTATTACTGTACAATTCATAAATTAAAATAAATTATTAGTTGATTTGAGAATATTTTTTTATTAATAGAATCCACAAAGTACAAACTTTTTTGTTTAATATAATTATTAATAAGGAAGTAGATTGTTATGTTGTTAATGTTTGAGCTAGTATATTAATTTTTTTTATTAATCATTCCATTCGTTTTTGTCAATTAGTGTGTGGGATGATTGAACAATTATTAGAGATAATAGAGGTATAATTTAAAAAAAATTAATAAGTGTATTCTTAATAATCTAAAGTGAGAAATAAAAAGGAGTAAAAAAATCTTTAAAATGACAAGTAAAAGAAACAAAGAGAATATATATTGTTTCTATTTTAAATTTATTGTATTACAAATATTCATTTAATAATATAATTTAAAAATGTTTTATTTGATTTTTTTTAGTATTTTTATTGTTGACCTGCAACTGTACAGATTGGGGATCCATCAATGCTCATAGCAACTTCTAAATACTATTCTTGTTGCCTCTAGTACTATGGGACATGTTCACTTTCCTTTACTACACTTGAACTTTGGATCAGGCCAATGTGAAGTATGGGGAATGAAAGTCTATAAGAAGCAGCTCTTAGAACAACAGAAAAGACATTGACTCTTTTGCCTAAGTATCATAAAGTTGTCATTGTCAAAGAATATTGTAAAGTAGTCATTGTTTGGCAATATTGCAGTCGACTCATAGTCTTGCCTAGAAGAGCTTCTTTGACGATGACAACTGTACCACCTGAAAAAAAAAGAAAAAAGGAAAAAAATGCAGCAAGGACTAAATTGAAAATTTTACAGGGATCTAATTGAAAAGATTCTTTGAAGTTGGGCCCTAGTATAAGACGATAGAAACTTCTTAGGTCAAAACATAATTTTGAAACTTAATTAAATTTTGAAACCGGCCCAACCAGTAGCCGATCACCCCCAGCTACACTTTTTTTCCCTGGCTTCTTCATTTTTCTCAGCTTTTCCAGAGCTTTCCAAAGCTTCTCGCACGGTCGCCTACTTCGGCTGAAGCTTCACTTGCCAGCGTCACCACAAGTTGTTGTCGTTGTTGCCACCATCCTACTTTCTGATGATCACTGATGCTTCCTTGCATGCGATCTTTCCCTTTTTATAGAAGCTCTTCGTGCTAGCCGTTCTTTCTCTCAGCCAAAGACCCATCGGTTTCTGACATTGTCTAGCTTGTTACTGGTGCTTCCCTCAGTTTCAGCTACCCACAATGCATGCTTCTTCTCTTCCCTAAAGCTCTCTGTGTTGTCCCATCTATAGCCGTAGTCGACGTTGCTTTTCCTTCTCATTGGTGCTACCGTGAGTAGTGGTCACCACCTTAGCTTAATTCATGGCCTTCTCCTATATTTTCTTGTGATGTTTTCTCCGTTGGGGGCAACAACAAGTCTCCCTCCCCTATCAGCAACCGTTTGGCTAGTACTTGGTTTTGGGCCGTCAGCGACGAGCTTACTTCTGGTGCTTTGGACCTCAGTGAGTAATCCTAGGTCATCGAATTTATTCTGTAGTAACCGTACATCTAGTTGTCAAGAAAACTATATAGAAAACCTTATCTGTCAAATTGATAAAAAATTCAAATTTTGCCATTATTCTGCTTTAGATGTGTTCCCGATAAAATGTTGAGTGCGTAAAATGCCAAACTCTGGGATTCTAGCTGAATTAGTCCAGTGTATAGTTGTGACATTGGAGGTGAGTAAACTATCGCCCTCACACAATAATCCCCTTTCGTATTTTATAAATGATATTTGTGTACTGAATATTATGATTTTTGAGGAATTGGAATTTTATCGTATGTATACGTGATTTTGTAATTTTGTTTGTATTTTGAGTATTTTTATGAAATGATTTGTTGTGATGAAAACGTGTTTGTATTCTGATTGTATCATGGGAACTAATAAAAATGTTTCCTCCATGTTAAATTAAGATTGAAAATGCTTTTGTTGTTTTCTGAATATTTTGATGACGTTGCTTACTCGAAAATGATTTTTTGATTGCTATGATAAGAAGATGTTGTTGTTTGAAAATTGTATTATACAATGAATTTTGGTGAATGATTTGGAGCCACTAGAGAACTCATTAGGAACCTACGAGTGCACTCTTGTGAGTGTGTGTTGGAGAGATAAGGTGGGACAGGGATTATGATTATAGCATGAGGACCCAACGGATGCGCTAGATGAGTCATGCAGCATGAGGACTTGGTGAACACGCTAGATAAGTCATGCTTGTGTGAGATGATGATGTGATGGTTCCCTCTGGGAGTTGTCCTTGAAATTTCAGTAGATGTTTATTATATGAAGTATTGGTAAATTTTGAAATTTCTTATTGATTTGATTTTTTGTTGTGTTATGACGTTGAGTACTACGTTATCTAATAATTATGTTTCCGATTATTTGACTTTTTGGGCAAAATTGATATTTTTGAAAATTATTTTGAAATTTCAGATGATGATTGGGGTAAGCATATTTTCTTGATGTAAAATAGTTTTGAACATGTTTTGCAAATGAATTTTTGAGAGGATTGTTTACTCATTGAGCTTTTAAGAAATTACTCTTTTCTTTTCCTTGATTTTTCAGTGTCAGAGGCCTTACTGAATATCTCATTCTGCAAGCTACCATCTGTGGACATTAAAAGATATAAAAAAATGGTGTTGTAACTTGGCAGTTGGTTAGGGATACATACTACATTATTTTGTGATTGAGTCTTGGATGTCCAATAGGTTATTATTGTCTAGCCTAGGCCACTAGTTGTTTGTATATGTGTTTCTTTTGTGCTGTTTGTTGAAAAGGCCTTGGGCCTAGGCATCCATAATATAATATAGGGGAAACTCTGATGAATTTTTGGTACAGATAAATGTGTACGTATTTATTATTTAAAAAGTTTGAGTTTTCATGAGTCAATTTGCATAGTCAGGTTTGTAAAAGGTTTCCTACGAGTGATCTTCTACGCCTTCCTATAGGTGACCTTCTATGCTAGTCACGTATCTAGGGTTGGGGCATGACAATAACTTTGCAATGATAATTTTGTGATACTTTGGCAATTGTCTTTGCAAATCTATGACAACTACTCTTCAACATTGCAAACTACTTTGCAATGTTTCAAAGTAGTCATTATCTTTGAAATTGCACTGAAGCCTCTCATGCTCTAGGGAATGATAATTTTGTGATAACTTCGCAAAGATTTTCCTTGACAATGACAACTCTGCAATGATAATGTTGTGATACTTTGGCAATTGTCTTCGCAAATCTATGGCAACTACTCTTCAGGATTGCAAACTACTTTGCAATGTTTCAAAGCAGTCATTATCTTTGCAGTTGCATCGAAGCCTCTAATGCAGTTTTGCAATGTTTGAAAGCAGTCTCATTATCTTTGCAATTGCACCAAAGCCTTTTATGTTCTAAGCCTTCTTCCTCCCTCTCTATATAAAGTATAAGCATCAACCACATCATCTCATCCAAAACAGTCACAAGTTTTCTCACTTTCTTGTTTTGTTCTTTTTGTGTTTTTGCATAAAAACCCTAGAATACAAAAACATCGCCAAATATGCTCTCAACTGCAGATATTTCAAGCTCGACAGAATTAGAAAGGTCTTGCATATCTCCCTTTTTCTACAATTCTATTAGTTTAATTTCACTTTTTTTAAAGTTTTTTTTTCTTTGATATTTATGTTTACTTGAGTTTAATTTTAGTAGAAAAATTTATTTATTAAGTCATTAGACTGTAAGGGAGTTGCGTAGTATGGTAGATGTCTTAGTTTTGAATCTCTTATAAAAAAGGAAATTTTATTTGTTTTATTAAATTTGAATTTGGTTGTTTTATAATGAATATCCTCTAGGATTATGCATGTTGTTAGTATAAAAAAGAAGCATGACTGTTTTTTTTAACAAAAAATTGATTATGCTCTTTTCTTACAACAATAATTAATATGACAATTAGGATTGCCATCCTTCTAGTTTTTATTTGTCAAAAAAAAAAAATTCAAAGGAATATTTGTTTTGTCCATTTGAGAAAGAAAAGTAAAGAAAATTCACATTTTCTCTCACTTCAGCTTTTGAAAAATAAAATAAAAAAAGCCTTTTCTCTATAATATTACTGAAAACTAATTCCCCCCCTTTTTTTTTACTACAGATCAGATTTCAATTCATCACTAAATGCAATCATAATATTTTTTATTTCTACATTAAGAGGTTATCTTCAACTTCAATATCAATCCTAGAAGAAATCTTTGTTGGAAGAGTATAGAAACATTTTGATAGCCATTTATGTTAATTTGTTTATGTATAGTATGGGTTTGATGGTAGAATTTAAGCTTAGAACTCAGAAATCAAGATGCCCTTTCATTGTCAAAAGATTCATCCCATTATTTGAAATTCTTATTGTGGTATTGATTATGATCATATTATATCCAGTGTTGGGGTTTGTTGCATTCATAATATGGGCTCTGATTACAATGGAAGCTGTCACCAAGTTGTTTCAAGAAATTTTTCAATGGTTTTGTCCCATATTCATCTGTGCCAGAGAAATTCTAACAAATCACTTCATTAGAGCAGAAAATCATTATCTTAAAATTCAAGAAAATGACTCTGCTAATATGGAAGCAAATGATATAGTGAGAGAAAATAAATTGCCTATTTAAATGTAATGGAAATTTCCTATTAAAGGAAAATTAAGTAGATTATTATTTTAGTTTATTTTAGTTCATGTTTCTATATTGGGATTTCCTCTGGGATGTATTCCTTTTTTGTTTAAGTTTCTACAGTGGTGTTAATGTAATTATAGATTTCACCAAGACGGGATAAATTGGTTTTAAGATTTTATAATTTTAAAACAATTTTGTTCAAACCCTTTTTGATTTGTAGCAAAAACAATAAATTGACTTGGAAACAAGATATGTCTAGTCACAAAGAGATCACAAACACCAATAAACACTATCAACCATCCAACAAGATTATGAATAATAATAAATCTAAACAAAATATAGTACATAAAGTAAAGGAGTAAAGATAAAGGGATTCAAATAATGATTTATAGTGGTTTTCCCTTAAAAATTGATTCTAAGGTGTACATTTACTTTCAAGTTCTCAACCAAGCTCAAATCTACTATAGTAAAAACCTCCAAGTTTAGACTAGCACTTGGAGAAACCGAATACAATAATTGCTAAACCACAACTGTAACCCCTTTGAGATTCTTACTCAAAGAATAGAAAGAAAGAGCTCAACTACTTTTCTATTCTATGTAAGGTTAACTCTAGGAAACCTAGTAGTGTTTGAATTTGATTATAAGAGAAATTTGGCAAGAACTCAACATTTCAAGATACAAAGATGAAGCTCAATAGAATTATATTCAATCGTATTTAGCCCAAATGTAAGAGATATAGTAAATAATTAAAGAACAGATATATTTAAAAGTATTTATCTTTGAAGAGTTGGGTTTTCATTCTGACAAAATGTGTGGAATGAGAATTTATAGCAAATGAAAACATACAATGAAAAACTAACCGTTATGTGTAAAATTTAAATGTATGATCATGATCGTAAATTTAAAAATTAAATTTCGAGTAGAATTGCAACATTCAATTTTAAAAGTTTTGATTTGAATCACCAAGATGCAATGCAAAATACGATTTTGCTTGCCTTTTGTAACATCATATTTATAATATTATATAACTTATTTAAATGTGATACTTGTTCAAATTTGATTAATTTGAAAGATTATGCATGCATATTTTGTATGTAATGGGACTTTGGTGTATCATTGCATATTCTTTTCAAATTTAGAATTTTTTGTTTTTAAGATGTACGGGGAGGGGGAGAGAGAGATTCAAGAAGAGAGGATCAATGATTCAATGTAGCTGTTTAAGTGTATACTTATACGAGGATACACTTGAGTGTTTTCTTTAAAAAAAAAAAAAAACAAAATTACATGTTACGTTTGGATCGAAGTGGAAACGGAAGATTATGTCATATAACTTTCTTGTTTACAAGTTTTAATTAGACATGAATTTATAGTTAAGTGTCTAAATCTTTTAATATCCTTCAATATTTTTATTTTTTTAATTTAAAGGATTTAAATGATTTCCTAAACATTCAAATAAACGATGAAAAAAATGATAACTTAATCATCCATTTTCTTTTCTTCCTTCATTCTTTATTTTTTCTTACTGTTTTTTTTCCTCTTGTCTTTTTAACTCTTAAGCATATCATTAAAAATTAATTGAAGTAAAGATGAACTGAAGGATTAAAAGTATTTTAATTTTGAATCAATGAAGATCAAAATTAATTATGCTAAATTGTAAAAAAGAAAAAAGAAGAAAAAGAAGAAGTTAGAATCAATTAATTTTTATTTTAAGAGATAAAAAATTTATGGAAAACAAAAGCAGTGAGTATCCGTTTTTTATGTCCGCAAACAATTGTGGCATAACACCAATCTTATTTTTTATTACAAAAAAGGTTGGTGAAGAATCTTGCATCGCAAATAAACATGTTTTTTTATTTCTTATTAAAAAGCACAAACATGTTTCCTTGAATTTACTCTACGGTGGATCGGTGGAATCCGGATATGAACTTCACATAATGCATTTTTTTTTTATTCATTTCAAATTCAAAGACAATATCGGTGGCCAGGATCATGATTCCAAGAAATTACCTTTCTAGCTTCTCTCCCAAAATCCAGGCCGACGGACGCATAATTAAAGCGTAAGTTAGAAATTCAAGGCCGACCAGCAATGCTTTTTTTTTTTTTTTTCCTTTTTCCATCATAAAGGAAATATGAGTGATTAGGTTTGTTATTTTCTCTACGTGTTATTAAAGGGTACTCTCTTAGGAGCTATTTGGTTGGGAAATTTTAAAGAAAAGATAATAAAATCAAAAAATTAATTCTCTTATTGAGTGTTTAGTTCATGTGTAACAGAATCTTTTACTGCTATTTGGCCTTATTAAATTCCGCCATTTGAAATACTTCCCTTAAGATATTAGATTAAGTTATCTTCTAAAAAACAAAAATAATTTCTTCCCTTTTTCTTTTTCTTATCTCACAAAATACCTACCACTACTTACCGTTATTGACGATCGCTCATCATTACCTTTTGTCACTAACCATCACTCACGACCATTACTATCATTGACTACTACCTATCATCATCTCCTATCTTTGATCATTGCCATCATCACCTGCTGCCATTCACTATCATATTTTACTATTAACCACCACCCACCACTACTATTACTATTAACCATTGCCTACTATCACCCACTATTGTTGACCACCACTATCACTATTAACTATTACCCACTAGTATTACCTACTATTATTGACTATCACCCACCATTACTATCACTGTTAACTACTGCCTACCACCATCTTCTTTCGTTGACAATTACCACCATTGACCATCACCCATCACCTCTTTCTGTTGTTGACCACTACCCATTACCGTTGCCATTATTAACTATTACCCACTACTATTTATTGTTATTGACCACCACCCACCATCACCTTATGTTATTGACCACCACTCACCATTATCTTCCATCATAGAGTAATGCTCACCACCACCACCTTTAGTTATTGATCACCAACCATCACTACATTCTGCCGTTAAATACTATCATCCACCATTACATACTGTCATTAACTACCATCCACTACTACCTGTTATTATTGACTACTGTCTACTACTACCTACTACTGTTGACCACTGTCCACTATAACCTCCCACCCTTGACCATTGATCATGTTACTTATCATCACTTATTATTATTGACCACCATTTTTCACTGTTGACTATCACCCACTACTATCTTCCGTTGTTGACCACTGCTTTTCACTACCATTGACCATTGCTTACCACCATCTTTTACAAAGACCATTGCCCACTACTATCTTTTGCCATTAACTACAATCATCCATCATTCCTTGCTATCGTTGATCATCGTTCACAACTACCTACTACCATTGGCCATCACCCACTTCAACCTACCACCCTTGACCATTAGCTACAGTTATCTACCACCGTTAACCATCGTCCACCCTTACCTACCATTGTCCCTTATCATCTTATCATTTATCACTGTTGACTATCATTCATTATTGTTGACTACCACCTAATCAAACAACATGAAAAGGAATCATAAACAATGTGATTTTATTCCCTCACTAAACCAAACAAATTAAAAAATAATCGTTACCATTGCCATTACTTCTCCTTATTTGATTTCATTCCCCTTTCATTTCTATAGATTGAACCAAATGTCCCCTTATTGCAAAATGTTTGACCTAGTTATAGTTATTGTTTAAAGGTTGAGTTCGTTATCACAACCTCATCAAAACGTTAACAGTCCTAAAGATCCTCCACTCTTTCATTGAGAACAATTGGGATTATATGTCTAAGTTAACATTGTTCAATATTAGTGTTTGCATAGAATGTGAGAAAAATTACTTCCTTCCTGTGTAAGTATGGTCTTCTCTCTGGCTAGTAATGACTAATAAATGCCGATTCTATTAATTAGTTTCACTTATTCAAATATATGTAACAGTAACATCATTGTAAGTTTATAAATAATTTCACTTATTTAAATGTATCTAATGAGTTTCACTAAAATTATATCATGCACGCAAGTATAATAAAAAGTGCAAGAAAAAAAAATCCAATAACTTATTTGATTGGATGAAATGATATGAAGATAAGAGATGAGAATGAGATGGAATAGAATAGAATGAAATTTTCATAATCTTGTTTAGTATGATTTTATTTTTATGCTTAGCACAACAAATTAATACAGGAATGAAATAGAAAAATAGTAGTTAATGATAATAATATCCTTATAAAAATAATAAATATTTATTTAATTTAATAATATAAATTTATTATATAATTAAAATATATTTATATGATAATTAATAAAAAAATATCATTTCAAATTCTATCATCAAAATTATAATTAACAAAACTTTTTCTATGATTAGAACATATTAAATTCTAATTCATTAATTTTTTATATTAATAAAATATTTATTTTATAAATAATATAAGAATATATTATTTTAAATTTTATTACTAAAAATATATTATGGAAATATTTCTATGAGAAGGTCATAATCATAAAACGTTTTCAAATATCAAACTAAATGAATAAAAAAAGAAAAATAAATTTCAAAATTAAATTAGTAATTTAATGATAAAAATATCTAATTTTTTAATTAATAATATGAGAGATTTGAAATTTTTTTAATATGTAAGATATATTTTAAAGAGCAAAGTGGATGATGATATTTATTATTATCCTTTTCCTAAGTGATTTTTTTCTTATGTTCGTCAGAAACAGACAGGTAAAAAACTTAAAGAGCAAGCTATTGGGGTTGCAGACCAATAAAAAACTATAATTTATAGGATAATTTTATAGATAATTTGAAAGAAATTTAAATATTTTTATTATTGAATTATCTTTTTTGATTAAAATTTGTGTTTTTTTAGTGGTTTATCTGCTTTAATATTTGAAACAAAATAATTCAATGATAAAAATATTCAATCTTATAAAAGGTTGAATTCCTCATAAAATTATCCTAATTTATATAAAATAAAATCCCTTCAACTATTCATGAACCATAATGTATGCATAATCTCATGAATTATAAAAATATGTACATAAGTAATCTTGTCTCCGTAGACAATGTATTTAAACTTTCATTTTTTTTTTGTGTTCAATAAATCCAATGAAATAAGTCATATGTTTATTACATTATTAATTAACACTTCAAAATATATTTTATTCATGAAATCCACAATCTATAAATTTGGAACTCCATCAAAACATATCTTTATCTCTAAAATTTACTATTAATGAATGTCGGACCTCCAATCATATAAATTAAAGATGTCAAATAAAACCAATTTTTCTATCATAATAAATTTCTTTATCGATCATTTTGTATTTTAGAATGTTAATCAATTACAAAATTCGAATATATGGTTTATTTCATTAAACTTTATAGCCAGAAGGTTAAGAAAAAGAATTATATACATAATTTTTTAAGTTTATAAAGATTATCTAAGCACTTTCTTTTAGGAAACTACATAGATATCATTAATAATTGAACGGAGTTTAAGGTAATTTAAGAAGAAAAAAAAGCAACTATCAACTCGGCCTTTTAAGCAGCATAATGCTGGATAAATTTTTTTTTCCCAATGTAGCGTCGCTTTCAAAGTATTCTCCCATGTAACGTTACCCTTTTTTTTTTTTTCAAAAATTTTGTAGGAATACATCAATAAGGTTAACGTTTTTCTATTGGGGTTCACAAAAAGCGTTGACCAATAAATGTTGTTTATTTATTTTTATTTTGAAATTGGTTGTTAGCAACGTTGATGTTCAAAATGTTTTCCTGTCACACTTTTATCATAATACCTCTGAATTTTGGGGTTCACAAAAAACGTTGGCCGGTAGCTCTTATATATTTCTTTAAATTTTTTTTACTATATTATAATTTGTGTTTGTTGCATATTTTATTTTTTATACAATATATAGAGAGAGAGAGAGAGACACACACACTAGCTTGTAATCCTTGCAGCACACAAATTTGACGGATTTTATTTTATAATAATTTATAATATAAATTTAGATTATAAATTATAATATATTTAAACATAGGTCAAACCATCATCATATTTTTATCTATTAAATGACTATATAATTGACATGATTATATTTATGTTAATTGTGAGGGAATATTATATATTTTTTAATTTAATAAAGTTATTATATTAATATTTCAGATTAGTTAAATTTATTATTTGAATTTTTTCATTTTTTTAAAAATATTTTCTTAATATAATAATACTAAGATGAATTTATTTATAAATTATTTTATTTAAAAATTTAAATTAACTACTTTATACCTAAAAAATTTAATTATTTAAATAATAAGAGTTCATGAATGCCCTCAAACTAGTTTTTTTAACTATATTTATATATAAATGTCGTATCTAATACATTATCTTTAAGGAATTATACATTTAAAAATATTTTTTAATGTAATATTAAATTTAATATTTGACATTTAAAAATAATGCAAAAATTCTAAGAGTGAAAACTTTTAGATAGATATTATTTACAAAATCAAAATTATATATTACTAATTTTATTTTGATAAGTGTTTTATTCTATTTAAATATAGTTATTTGCTTATATAGAAATTATTTAGTATGGATAAAAGAGAAGAAATTTTAAATTAAAAAAAATATTAAAAATAATTGAACAATTTTATTCAAGATTTGAATAAGAACGGGATAGAAAAACAAATAAAAAAATTAAAAATTCTTTTCACTCATCCTCTGCTAGTGAGTGGAAGATATTAGAATTGGAGTATCAAAGGACAAAATTTTAATTTCTAGGAGATGAAAAATAAAATTATATTATCAATATTATGAAATAAGTATTTTTTTAATAATATAATCAAAATAAAATTTTGAGATAAAAAGTTATATATTAAAAGTTTAAAATTGTAATAACATATAAAGTATAGAAAAATATTTTAACCTCTCTAAAGTTTCACAAAAATGCACAAACCTTTCCTTTAATTTTAAAATCGATATAGATGTCCTTTAAACCTTCAATTTCATTACATTTTCCCTTAATTAAGTGTATTTTGCTTGTTGGTCGAGATGTCTTTAATTTTTGGCTAGTCAGGCATTTTTATCATAAAATACCAACTTTGCCCTTGTTGTCATTATATAAATACATGGCTTCATTTTTAGAACCTATTTTGTATTTTGCATTGAAAAATATAAAAAAATCATTTATTTTTTTACCATATCTTCAAGTATTAACAGTGACTTTTGAAGAAAAATTCTTAATAGCAATGATAATTTTATCATAATCTAATTTTATTAGAAAAGAAATTTGAATAGAAAATCACTTATAACCAAAAAAAATATTTTTACCATTCCAAAAAAATTAATTTTATATTTGGAAATAAACACCCAAAGATTATGTACATATATAAAAAATTAACCAAAAAAAAAGCTCATCTAAAAAAACTTTAAAAGTTTTTACCCACACCTAATAAATAAATAAAAATACACATTTAACAAATAAACAAAAAATTGATGAACAAATATAAAAAATTGTGTGTTAAAAAAACTCAAATATAATAAATAAAATAGAAGAAGAAGAAGGAGAAGAAGAAAGAGTAAATTGGAGAATTATAATCTCGCCTTTAATAATAATGCTTGATTTCCTTCAAACGAAAGTGATTTCTTCTTTATACTTATTATACACTTAATTAATCATTTTATTTAATTACTTAATCTTGTTATGAATTCTATATATATATTTGGTGCATAAAAAATAAAAATATGCAACATACACAAATTATAATATGGTAAAAAAATTAAAGAAATATATCTAAGCTACCTAAACTATAAAATTATAAATTTTATACTAAATATTTATTAGCAACCAATTTCAAAATAAAAATACTTATACAACATTATGTAGGCCACCATTTTTTATAGCCTCAAAAGTGGTAGATGTTGTGGCCTGAAGACATTACCATTATTGACGATTTCTTGCAAAAATTCTAAAAAAATAAAGGGGGTATCATTACATGGAGAAATATTTCAAAAGCCCCATTAGTTTGAGAAAATTACAACCCGCCGCCGTTTACTATCCCTAATCCCCCGCCATTACACTCTTTCCTGTAGCATGTACAGTGTGTACCGACTTTCCTATATATACATATTCATTCTTCAATCTGTAATTATCTCTTGTAGAAGCTCTTTTGGAAGAAGAAGAAGAAGATCAAGATTGGATTAGAAGCTCTTGTGGAAGAAGAGGAAAAAGAAGTGGTGTTCTCTCTCTCTCCTGGTTGCCTTGGATTATAAGAACAAAGAGAGATGACAACCTTGCCTATTCGATCAACAAGTTTACGCATTAAAGAAAGGTCTTACATTTCTCCCTCTCTCATTTTCACAGTTTATTTTTGTTGTTATTTAGCCAAAAATGGTAGTTGGAAAGTTAGATAGCCCGAAAATCACTTGTGAAGACTAATAAGTCACCGTCGGTGTAATTGAGATCGGCATGGAAGTCGGCGACGATGGCTGGAAATTGCTGGGAGTGGCCACAAAGTCGCCGGCGACGCCATGAAAACACCCGCAATGGCACAGGAGGTCGCTGGAGAATCCCTGCTGTGGCCGGAAAGTCGCGCTGACAGTTTGAGGCAGCTGTAGTGCAAAGAACCTGATACATAAAATTTGTTTTGTTCCTGCATCAATATATAACAGGGTCGGGTTCAAACGGATTCAGTCCATGCTGATGGTTTTTGTATGGATTAATTCATTTGAATTTGCACCTAAAAACATCCCTTCAAGAAATTTGCTTTCTCCCGTTAATGGATTTGCCAGGTTTGCCGGTCTCTGTTTTATTTTGAATTTTATTTATTTGTTATTTATCTTCCATTATTTTATATTTTATTAATTTTTAAATGAGTGATTAACTAATACCTAATGAATATTATTTTATACAATATTAACATTAGATAGGACTTGTATATTATCAATATAAGTTTATTTGAAAATAAAATCCATATAAATCCAACCCATTTGAGCTCACGTAAAAAAATAGAAACAAAATAAAAATCTTGCTAACAACCTACAAAGCTCGCAGATCCTGAGCCCATTTTACGTTGTTATTTTGTACATGTTAAGGAAATGCCAAATCCCTAGGATTTGACCATTCCGTTAAAAATCTACGCAAAAAATTTGGAATGACTTTTTTTATTAATTTATTTATTATATTTTTCATGTACTTTAAAATTATATTTATAATAATTAATCATAAAATAATATCAATTTCTAAATATTTTTATGATGAAGATATTTCGATAATTATATTTCAATAATAGAATTTTAAATAATGTATTTTTCATTATTTATAAAATAAATATTATTTATTATATAAAATTATCTGATATAAAATAAAAATGAATTAATTAAAATTTATTATGCTCTTGTTAGAGAAAATATCTTATCAATTATAGTTTTGACAATAAAATTTGAAGTATGATATTTTTATTATTTATAATATAAATATTTTAATTAAGTTAAATTATATAATAAATTATTTAATTTATATTATTACATTAAATAGATATTTATTATTTTTATAAGTAAATTATTGTCATTAACTACTTTTTTCCATTCTATTTTTCTATTATTTTATTGTATCAACTATAAAAATAAAATTGAATGAAGATTTCATTTTTAATCATATCAAACAAAACCATGGAATGGTCACTCCATTCCATTCTCATATCTATTTTCATTCCTAGTTAATTTCATTTCATCCAATCAAATGAACTATTAAAGAGATTATGTGACACTAAGTGTAGAGTTTTTTGTAATTTTCTCAAAAAATTATGCTAAATTTGAAGTGAGATATTGTAAAAAAGAAATCTTTTTCAAAATGGGCTATTTAAATAAAATTCTTTCTCAAACTCAAGAATTTTAAAAAAAAGAAATGCTCATTTATATAAGATAAAGTTCTTTCTCAAACTTATGTGTCAAATTACTTTTTTATATTTATAATTGATCCATCTAGTTAATATATGATATATCTGAATAAAATATCATGTTTTATAATATAATTAACATATTCCTTTTTTTTATTCTTACCACATACCAGTTGCACTAGAAGAGAAATCGGCATCATCATTACAAGTGATCATACCAAAAGCAATCTCTATTTGAAGAGCATGGAAAGATTGTGGTGGCCATCTTTGTTACTCTGTCCTTGTATGTTTTGGGTTCCATGGCAGAATACAAACTTCGAAGTTGAACTAACGACTTCAAACTCAGAATTATCAGAAGATTCAGTCCACTATTTGGAATTCTTGTTGTGGTACTGCTTCTCATAGTATTATTGCCATTGCTGGGGCTTCTGGCTTTCATCCTTTGGGCTCTCTTTATGCTTGAAGCAATGATCAAGACAGTTCAAGATATTCTACGATGCTTCCGCCAAGTAATTCTTCCTATCACAGATATTATAAGTAATTACTTTTGGCCCTGGTTGGATGACCGGTGAAACTGGATCTCCCGGTGGAGCAGGAAATCAGTTGGTGCCTGTCTAAATTTCTAGTTAGAGTGAAAATAAACCAGAATGTTGGTCAGCCACATATGGCCCGTTTGGTTAAAGGCCGCATGATTTAACTTGTATATTTAACTCATTGTAAATCAAGCTTTTACCAATATATTAGTATATTTAATAAATAGGCATAATCTATTTAAATATAGGCCTAATTTATTAACATATTAAGCCGGATTGAATGTATGTATATTACATATATTTAAATACAAAATTGGTTAAACTTCATATATTCATGTAAAGATTAATATCCTTCATTTTTTGGGCAAAAAACCAATCTTTTTATTTTTATAATCAACTTATCTTAAAAGGGTATTTTAATGACAAATCTTTTTGCATGGAAAAATTTATTAACTGATTTGCAACTACAATAGAAACTTCTAATAATTATATGAAACCATCTTAGATTTTCTGGTGCACAAATAGAATGGTCCTTTGTCTGTGTGTGTGTTTTTTCTTCAGTCCATAAAAGTTACATTAATACAATTACTCAGTTTGCATATCGTATCAGTAAGACAATAATCCAGTTTCCTTGGGTGCTTGGATTAAATGATGGTCAATGTTATGGGCTTGAAAGTTGCTGCAAGAAGGAATATATGAGAGAGATAGTAAGAGACACAAAGACTTCACATGGCAAGAGAAAGAATTCGAAATTAAAAATGGAAATTGGGAAAGAACAGAGAGAGAAACTGAGGGACAAGGGGAAAGCACGAATTTGGAGAAGAATTTAGTGCACCAAATCCGGAATCCCATTAGATATATTTTTATTCCGGAGAAAGATTCTTCGCTGGTAGGGAGAGAAAGAGTGTGAGACTCCATTTATTTATACAAGAATCTCACTGTTAGTTTTACATTGTATAAAAACTACACTAGTTGTTGCTTAGTTAAACCTATTATTTTTTTTAAAAAAATTATAATACAACCATATATACAGTGTAAATACTTATATTTTCTTTTATTACCAATTTATCCTAAATATTTTAAACAAAAGAATTGACCAAGTGATATTTTTGACAATTCTAAAATGCATCTTATTCTCGTTGAATCACCCATCAAAGCAGTTTAAATATTCCATGAAGTCTGCATCTTGTATGATCAGCATTTGAAGCAACATCTGAAAAAAAAAAAAAACATAATCAAATCAAATATGAGTGAGTCATTGGCCCCATGAGTATAACTCATATAAACGAGTTGTAAATTCAAAATCTTTCTTATTTATGTTATAATGCTTACAACCTCTGGTGAGAAAATACTCGTACATATCCACTAACTTAATGAATCAATCTACTATTGTTTGTTATTCATTCCATCATATCAGATAGACACTACAACATTTTTCTTTTTTGGCAACATTAAACCTTGTAATAGTTAAAAACTGTTGCCTATAATTAGAATAGGCAATATTTT
>JANHAO010009435.1:0-18385 GCA_026873985.1 Saraca asoca
TGCATGAAGATGATTAAGGCATTTCCTTGTTTGAGCCATTCTTTTCCTTTTAGCTTATCTTGCAATGAATATACCATTGTTAAACCCCTTGAGCCCATTTAACCTTTCTTCCTAACCAAGTGTGGGGGGAATGTACTAAAAGAAAAGGCAAAAATGGCAAAATGTGACTCTTGGGAAGATGTTAAAAGAGAGGTGAAAAGGCAAAGGATAACTCATGATATTACCCCCAAATAAAAAAAAAAGAGCAAAAAAAGAAAAAAAAAGAAAGAGAAGAAAAGAAAAAAAAAGAAAAAGAGGTGGAATCTATTGCCATAATGTTTTATGCCTATCTTTGATTTTGAATTGCCATATCCATAACATTCCTCCCATTGCCTCTTTTGCTTTGGCCACATTACAACCCTATGAAGTCCTTATGATTTGTACTATGCATGTGATTTAAGTAGTGGAGATTAGATGATAAGCAATCTTATGGTAGTACATTTTTATGGAATGAATTTGAGAGAAACACTTTCCCATTCTAAACACAATGAGAGTTGTGAGAAGAGCTTTCCTTGTAAAGTCTACCAAGTTGATCTATCTTTTGATAAAATAACTTTGCTAATTGGTTTGAGTTTTGAATTGTAAAGAGTGAGCTTCAAGATGCTGTGTCCTAAATTTTTCTTAGATCCTTGTTTGTGATAAAATTCTCATCATTGCTAAAAAATCTTAGGGTCTTGAATCTTTTTATTATTTTGACTCTTGTATTTTGTTTTTTGTTTTGCCCAAGAGTGCAAAAGTTAAGTGTGGGGGAATTTGATAACAAAATATTTTACTCATTTAATTTTCCTCTCACTAAGCTTTTTAAGGTCCAAACTAACTTATTTCAGCTATGTTATTACATGTTCATGGTGTGGTGTCAATTGGCATCATTAGAGAAAATTCTATAGTATTATGGCCTTTTGAGTATTTTCTGTATTTTGGCTATAACTTGAGCTATGATTGTCCAATTAATATGATTCTTTTCTTCCAGAAAAGCTAAGACATAACTCTACAACCTTCATGAAGACCTCCAAGGCTGAATCTCACAATTGGAGATCTGAAATTGGATCTCAATCTAAAACCAAAATGCTGTCTCAGTCTGTCTCTTGCAGCCTAACCTCTGAGCACTCATCAGGTAATATCTGGAGTTGTACAAGTCCAAATGAGGTCAAACAAAATCCAAATGGAAGTTGAGACACAAGGCTATAATTCTTCTGAAGACTTCTAGACCGACATGCATCATCTTAGGTAAGCAAATTGAGCTATAAAATAGAGGCAGAATACTGATGAGATGGGCCTCTGCAGAATTAAATTTTTAGGCCCCAATTGACATGAAACTTGAGTCTAATGACCATCCCTTACACCAGCTCCATACTTAACTAGCTGTAAGTTAGTAAGTCAATAAAAAACAAAGAAGCAGCCTGTAATGGCACTGCACATGCAAGAGGAGTAGTGGCAGATTGGTAGCAAGCAACTAACCTTTCATGATTACTCCTACTCCACCAAACAATAGCAAGCTTCTTTTCCCGGTTAAGCACTCTTCAGTTTAGTTTTAGTTAGTTTTGGATAGAGAGTTTTTGACGAAGTTTTTAGAGGGAGTTTTCCAGAGAGTTTGTAGCACATTTTTCTTTTCTCTGTAATTTTGTGTCTTCCATGGAAGGCTAAACTTTGTAATTAGTCCAAGGGATTGACTACTTGAAGATTAATGCTGAGATTCTGCTTTCACCTTGCATTCAATTATTTGTCATTTCTTCTTCTTTCCTCTTTGTTTTGCTAAGAATTCTGAATTGAATGGCTTCATTTGATTTGGATTTTAATATGATTATTGCTTAACAATCACCTGCAGAAAGAGGATGGTAGAAACTAAGCAATGCATTGAGATTTTGATGCATTGTTTACTTGCCTGTGTTCTGGTTTATTAGGATGATTTTGGCTTAATTAGAAGCTTATTTTGTTTAACCTTAATCAACTAAATGCTAGATGCTTATCTAGTAGAGGACTCATTAATCATTTTAAGGCTTCTTGTTATGATTTAAGGCCAAAAAATATGATTAACAATTGGATGAATATTTAGTTATCAAGGATACATTAATCTCAAGTTTAGTTGATTCCCTTAGGCTGGTTGTTTGCTTATTTCTATTTACATTCTACATTATTGTTTGCTATTAGCATAGTTACTACCAAACCCCCCATCATTTTTATCTCTTAATCTGATTGTTATTAATTAGAATGATCCAAGGGCTCAACTCAGTGTTGCCTTATACTACAAGTAGAGGGTAGCTCGATTATAAATTTCTAATTCTGATTGGATTCGACAACCATTCACTTGGTAGCTCATTCATAGAATTCAACTAGGTCTTAAGCCGAGGACTTGTAAAAGCTTTTGTATAACTTTCCATCCTTGCAAAGTCTCGCTGAGATTGCCATTAGGATACTCTCCTTGGTGGGATTCTCTACGGAGTTGGCTTTATGCCTAAACCTGACTATGTAATCCTTCAGTGACTCATTCTTACACTGAAAGATCATTGCGAGATGATAGGGAGGCACGAGCTATCTCTTCAACACCTAATACTGGTCAATGAATTTCTTTTGACATTCTTCCTAATTATTGATACTGTGAGCCGGAAGGCTTCTGAACCATGCTCAAAGGATACATCCCAATGTGACTGGGAAAACGTGGCACTTGACTAGGGGGTTAATTATTTGTAGGTTCATCTAGATATTAAACATGTCCAGATGGTCGCAAGGATCACTGTTTTTATTGTACAATGGGATCATAGGCACTTTTAGTTTCTATGGGAGAGGCTACATTTCGATCTCCACAGAGAATGGTGAGCTTTCCTCATAGCAAGGTTAATTCTCCTGAGACTGGGGGCAATCCTCTAGCTGTTTAAGCATTTGGAGGACTTGCCTCATTATTAGATCCTGAGCTTTGAACTAAAGGCCAGAGCTCTCAGCTTGTTGTGAGCCCCCAGATCGTTGGCCACGTGGTTATTGCAGGTCTCTTTTTTAGCTTCTTCATGCAACTACTGGAACTGTGCTACAATTTCTTCTTGCCTTTATGCATCCCAGGCTTGTGCTTGTGCTTGTGCTAGCACTTTAATAGTTTCATGCAGCTCTCTTACCATGTCCTCAAGTGATGGCTGAGGGGCTGCCAGTTAAACGACTGGAATGCTGGAACTCCTGGTGACCATTCCTCTCATCATTGTAGTTGGACAGAAAGATGATTCAAAAAATAGATGGGCTTCCTTCTAGCACCAAAAATGTTGACGGTAGAATTTGATTCTGCCAAACTCCAGCCAACTGTGATCGATTCTTGAACCCTAAACTACTTTCTAGTAGACTGAATGAGAGAGGAAGATAATGGAGAGGAAGAAGAAGAATGGCAAGCAATGTTTTTAACATGGTTCAGCTAAAACTGGGCAACGTCGATCCCTATGTCTACGGCGAAATTTTTATTAATATGAAAGAAAACTTTATAGAGCTTTGGCTTATTTACTTCAGCCTCCTCTCTTCCTCCTTTTACAATGATCTCCTACTTTCTATTTATTGAGGAAGCAAGGTTGCATGTAATGATTACGAGTTATAATTCTATTACATCAAATAATAAATGTAAAAAATAGTAAAATCTTCTGTAATCTGACTGCTGCAGGCTACTTTCTGTGGGGTGGGCCCCTCTTATAAGCTAGAATTGAGGCTTGATGCAAGCGTGTTTGGAGTTCCATTTTGTGGGACATCTCGCTGAGCTTTTGGCCTAGGTTGTGCCTCCTCTTTGCGAGTTTATGGCTATTGCTTAGCGAGGACAAGCTCGTCTACGACAAGGTGAGCTCGTGCAGAGACGGTTCATTGAGCATGCGAACTGGGACCTTATACTCTTATCCTTAGCAAGCTGGACGTCCTTTGGACTTAACTTCAACTGAGCCTTCGGCCTACCTTGGCAAGACCAATTTTTGCCCATAACAGATATCAAGGTTAATTAAATAATTTTTGTCAACATCTTTCTTAGATCAATTTTCAAATGTCATATTTTTAAACTACAAATGTTATGAATGTTTACGATTTTGTTAACGCATTTAATATAAAAAGTATTAATTATTTTTTTAGTCAATATACTTTATAATTTTGTGGTAATGCTTTTAACCTAACATATGAAGATGAATTTATAAAATAAAATTAAATATTATAGATATAACATGGCACATTTTACTTTGTAATAAAAATATTTTAAAATAAATTAAGTCAGAAAGTATTGATACATTTTTCCTTTATTTATTTTTCAAAATGGTTATTATTAAAACTATAGTCTATTTAAAACACATTAAATAATTAACATAATAAAAGTGAAACTTTAATTCAAGAAAATGTATTTATTATATGTAAAATATACTTTTAAAGGAAATTTTATGTAATATTTATCTTTTAAAAATTAAAATAAAAACAAATAAGCAAATTAAATTGTCACGTCAAACTGTAGATGGAGAAACTAATGATAGAATTAACTTGATGTAATAATTAGAGAAAAGATACTTATTTAATGTAAAACATATTTTTGAGAAAAATCTGATATAATATTTATCTTTATCTTTCAATGATCAAAATGGTGATTTACTCTTTAATTAAATGTCCTAATTTTTTAAAGTTAATTATCACTTAAATATAAATAAAAATTATACAAAAATTCTATATCAACAATTGTTAAATCACATCAAAAGAATATTATTGATATGTGTCAATTGCTAATAAAATTTAACCAAAAAAAATAACATAAAATATTTAATTAAAAATTAAAAAAATAAGTATAATGATTCAATTTAAAATTTTCAAATTATAAGAACTTAATTAGAATTTACTAGTACAAATCCCACTCAGCCTATCCCAATAATTTGCCTATCCACGGTCAAATAAAATTACAGGAAGAAATATAATAATTTAATCTTCATTTAATTAAACCTTTGGTTTTTATAGATTCTTCATCCCTCGTCTGTTTTCTCGTCTTTTTTCTTCCTCACTCGCTAATCTCATTTTTTGAATTCTTTCTTCCCTTTAAGGAACAAATTCGATTAACTACTATTAAAAAAGACCCAATCGGGGTTTTGAACTTTGACCTTGAGTGAAATTACTATTCTCTTGCTATGATTTGACAAAAAATAATAGAATGAGAAATGCAAATTTTTTTAAATATTTAAAATTATATGTTATATTATTTTTTTATGATAAGAATAATAAATTACTTAATACATACGTAATATATTCTATTTAAATTTAAAATATTTTACAAAAATATCGTGTATGGTTAAATTTTCCACCCCAATAAAGACTAGTTTCGCACCTGAATATTAATGACTTGAAGGTGAGAAGCTAATAAGAAGTATGAAATTGTTTTTATTACTTAAGAAGTTATTGATTTCTGAATTTTTCTATTAAAGAAAAGAAAAATTATCTAATAACCTTTAAATATCTTTAAAATTTTAAAAACTTAAACAATAATCATTGAACGAGAAGCAACCAGGAAAAGGTCCAAATTCGTCAAAAGGGCCGAGCTGCTTTATTGATTGCTAATGTGAGAGCTAGTTGGGAATGGCGTCAGAGATCACTTGGGAGACATAATGGAAATTGCCTTTATAAGTGTGCAAAACGAAAATGAGCTTGTCGTTTCAAAAAGCACATTCTTATTATATATGAAATATTGACTTGGTGTTAGGCACACGGCCTCCTCTCTTCTTCACACCCTATTGCTTACTTTGAAATTATGACACTGCAAATTTTATTCTTATACAATACAAAGTTTACCTTTTGGGGTCAGTTGTAAATAATATGTCTTTAGCTTTTCAGAACTTTAACTACAACCACCCTTTGAAGCAATAGTGTGAAAAATCTCTAATTTCATATTAAATATCAGTTATTTTAAAAAATATAAATTTCTAAGAAAAATATTAAAATAGTTTTATTTTAAATCTTGTTATTAGTGTCATTGGTTTGTATTATGGATTATAAATTAGTATCAGGCTTATTTATAAATTAATATCATGCTTATTATTTTTATACCCACCTTGCCCTTCTGGTATAATTTTAGTCAAGATAAAGTTCAATACATAAGTGCATTGCCTTTTCTTCTCTATTTCCTTTTTGCCGCCTTCATCCTTTAGCGATAATGTTATGTGTTTTTTTCCAACTTAATTTCCACATTAGTTGAACCACAAACATCCTAGTTGTTACTAAACTACTGTTGAATTCTTATTGTTATCTACTGTAGGATATAAGATTCTGATTAGTCGGTGTCTCTTTCGGTCTTAATTTTGGGTAAGTCAACGGATGTAATCAGTAATTTGAATAATTTGTAGAATAACATCGCTGTTAAAAAATAATTGACTATAAAAATGTATGAACACTTTAACTTCTACAAGAAGTCTCTTGGCTGTATCATTAAAAAAGAGTTATTCATCTCTTTATTCAATTATCTCTTACCAAGGTTTAATTGTGCGATTGCTTCAGTTTAATTAAGAGTTTATGTTATCTTTGGATATGCACATAGGATTCCATTATATGGCAATGAAATCTAAATTGCCTTGCTATCCATCCTATACTACAAGAAAATTAGTGTTTTTAGTCAGGGACATTTCCCTCGCAAAAGACAAAATTGATAATGCTAAAACATCAAAAAGGATGAATTGGTGTAAAAAATAATTTCAAGTCTTTTAAAAAAAATTTATAATTTTTTTGGAAGAGCAAATTCCAATTCACAAAAAGTAAGTAAAATGTGCACATAAAAAATAGTAAGTAGCCTTGCAAATAACTAGTAAAAAAGTATAAAGTAAATAGTAGAGTAGAGAAGATATATCTAGTATATAGAGTTTTAATGGCTCAAAAGGAACATCTATTGGGTCTAGTCCTCTCTCTCAATACCAAATGAACACTTAATGGTTATCACTAGCACTTTGTTTATGGTTCTTTTATAATCATAGACACTTGATCTTTTAGGACTCAAACAATTCCATCTCTCAATTTGAAGATTTTCTAGTCTCACACCAAGATAATAATTCTTTAGCTTTCAAGTATTATACAAGTGTTTCTCTCATTCAATCCCAAACTAGTGAATCAAAATACATTCAAAGACAATAAAAAAAAAAATTCTTTTTCAAACTCTCACTCAGTGTATATATGCATATGAAGAAAATTTTCTCTCAAGAATAGCATAAGATTGAAGAAGAGCTTGAAGCTCAAGATGTTCCTATATGTTACTGTGCTTTCTTGAATAGGCGAATTCTTCTATTTATAGATTAAGCCAAGGAGCAAAGAACAATAGTATAGTTGTAGTCCAACAAGTTTCTAGCTGTCAAAGAGCTATAATGCTGGCCATGAGCTATCCATTTGCAAAGAGCAAAGGAAACAGCTTATGCTTGCTCTTTCTAAATCCAATAGCTAGTATAGCTATGATATTGCATAAACCAAATTGTATTCTATAGAAAACATGTTAGTGAAATAGAAAATATAAAAATATATATGTTACACAATTAAGTCCCTTTCATAATTTTACAAAGAGCAGCTTGCTCTTTCTACCCAATTTTTAACTTTTCTTAGGGAACAAGTCTTACAACAACTAAAAACATGTTAAAAACTTTAAGTTACCACAGTAAACCTATATATTAGTCACAACACATAGGTAATACATTTAATGTGATTTCTCACAAGATTAAATCAAAAAGATATATTCAAGTGTATTGAAGCTCAATAGTTTGGATTGTCTTCTTGAGTAGTCTTCCTTATTTTTGACGTGTATGTTTTTCCATGTTTATTCCTTGTGTTGTCCTTTTGTTCTCCAAAAACTCATATTTTTCTCCCCCTTTGAAATCATCAAAACATTTGAAAGATAGATTAGCAATAGATGGCATAAGTGTATTTAATGAATTAACATTAAAGATTTTGAGGAGACATAAATACAAGTATACCTAATAATTTTATAAGATATGGTAGCAAGTACATGAAACTGTTAGTAGCAATAATAATCAATCATATAACACATTAAATGGTATCTAACTCTCATGTCATAAATTAATAATCATTGCTACAAGATTGATCACCATAAAAAGCAAAATGAATCAAGAAATTATTTAATGAGTGCACTCTCAAAAGTAAAATCCCAAGTACTACATGTAATGAATGCATATGTAAAAAGGTGCACAAAATCCTAAAAAGACATGAGAAAAGGCCAAATCCTATAGCTAAGTCTAAGAAAGAGGAGATAAGGCATCCTTGATTTGTTGCATTATCACAATAGGCATGAAGGCTAATTGCTGTTGTGTTTCTTGAAATTCCATACCCACACTATTCTTCCAAGCAACTAAAATCTTCCTTTAAGCTTAAGACTTCCATTTCCAACCACCTGACACTAGTTTCCAAGGGATTCACACCCTGACTAGCTTCATTCATATTACTTGTCTCATTTGAAGTGTATTGATAATGGGTAGAAATCGATCTAACAAGAAGAGGTGCTTAAGCTTTAAAAGGTTGATTTGAAACATTAATATTTGGAAAAAAAATCATGCATTGTCAACTATAGTAGGAGATTTAGAGTGCAAATCTCTAGGATAGTCTCTTAAATTACTTGGAATTGAAGACTTTTTGGCCAATCAAGTAGCTTGTTGTTGCTTGATAATTTTCAAAATAAAGAAGTGTAAGGATTTGTTCCCAAACAAATATTAAAGAGGTATGGATGCAAGATTCATGTGAGAAGCCTTAAGATTATCGAAGAGCTATTGAAAGATAGGACTTGCATTAAGGATATGCAAGAGAGTATGTGCAGTTTACTCTCTTGTGAAAGGACTTATTTTATTTCACTTCCACATGATCTTTATCATCTTGCTTAGGAACTTCATCTTCCTTAGCCATATCTTACTTCACTTCTCTTTTGGCACTTTCATCACCAAGTTCATTATAAGTTGGGATTGGTAAGTCATAAGGAGTTTCAACTTCAAGGTTGACACTTATGAAAGATTTGGATTTCAAGCCTAGAATCTTAGTTTTCGAAGGCATATCTTTATCTCCTTTTACAACTTTCAATAGAGTGAAAGCCATCAATTAATTGTTCATTGCATCTAGTTCCAAATCACGTGAGGGAATGGATTGCTCCCTCTCAAAATGTGTTTCCTTTTCATTCAAATCAATGTGCTCCCCTTTAGATGGTGCAACTTTCTCAACAAAAAAAAAAATTAACTTGCTCTTTTCCATCTTGGATTGCAAGACATTAGGATGAAGTGTTTGTGGTATTTGGTGCTAATTGGATTTGGTTTAGGACTTGAATGGAGGTTGAATCATGCTATGCTTGCTATGGATGAGGCTTATTAGTGAGATCAATAACTTCATTTTCATTTTGAATTAGTTGCTTGCTCATTAGAGGTGGAATAACTCTACTTTAAAGTCTAGTACATCTCCTTAAGCCAAAAACATCCTTAGCACCTCTACTTATCCTTATAAGAGATTTTACAAATTCTTTAAGCTTTCTTTCTCTTTCTTCATCAACTTCCTCTTTGTCTTAACCAAGGTCTTCAAAAGGCCTAGATCTTTTTGGGATAGGCACTTGAGATACCCTTAACTTTGGAAGTAGGAGGAGTGGAATTATCTTAAGTGAAAACAAAATTACATAAAGTCTTCTTAGAATCATTAGAATTAGTAGAGCTTGAATCTAACTACTTGCTCGTTTTGGGTGGAATAACATGCTGAGATTCAAAATCAGCTAATAAATTCCTTTAAACATCATGTTTCTTTGCTGAGTATTTTTTGGAATCAATCATTTTCCTTTTTCAGAAATAGGCTTTGGAGTAACTTCTTTAGAGAACTTGGTTCCTTCTAGCCATGTAACCTTCAAAGTGTTTTCAAAAGTCACCGTCATTCCTTCTTCTTTACTCAAATCACCACCAAAATATTTGTAGATTTTGGTAATAAAAAGTCCATGAGGCATAGGTGCATGGTTTTTGTTTCTCATATGTATAAGATGATGCATGATAATGTGACCAAGATTCAATAGATAACCATTTTCAATAGCCCATAACATAAACAATTCAAATCCACTTACATTGCCAATAAAGCTATCCTTTGGATAAAGAAATTAGCAAATAATGTAGTAAAGTACTTTTTGATCTCAATTAAGCATCCAATGTTTGACATAAGAAGAGGTACTTTGACTATGGAGACAACTTTGGTCCACTCATTGACATTGTGAGCATCAACATTCAACATGCCTTTCTTTGATGTCACGCAATGCCCATCATTTGAAATTTTCAAAATTTTGTTAAGAAGTTCCATAGTGAAAGTGATTTCTCTTCCATTCACAAAAATCACAACACTTGAATCACTTTTTTCTAAGTAGATGTTTTGTGCATAATAACAAAATGTATCAATTGTACACTTCATCATTGGACTTGAGCAATTTTTCCTAACCTTGCTTTTTTAGAAACACAATTTAGTTGCTCTTTCTCAAAAGAGCCCAGATTAATAATACAGTAGGTCACACACTTTCTCTTCAAAAATTGGTGAGTGTATCAGATTTTGACTTCTGGGTTTTTAAAGAATAAATTAGAGAAAGTAAAGAGTTTGGCTTGGGAAGCCAAGGGTGAGTTTGAGTGAGATTTAACATAGGTTTTATAGAGAGAGAAGTTAAGGTTTGAGAAAAGGGCAAATAGAATTTTGAGTGGATTTTTCTAATGTGATGTGGATTTGGGTGAGTATCGCATGAAAACATGAAATAAAGAAAGAAATAACAAAAAGAATTAGAGAATGACAAAGGGAAATAAGGAGACAACGAATAGGGTTTCGATTTTCAAAAAAATTTCACAAAAACAATAATAGACATTTTTGTAAGCCTTTTGAGATAGAATGAAATCAAATTAAAAAGGAGTTACAAACAGTTGAGTTCAAACTATAAACTAACTTATTTTAAAAATACTACAAAGATAATTGGGTTTTAAGGAAAACATTAAAATAGTTTAGTTTAAAAGAAAACTAATCTAATTTTGTAAACTATCTCATTTTGAAAAAAGGTGTTGACAGTTGAATTTGGTCAACCAAAAAGTTCAGAAACCCCAAACTGCAGATTGAAGGTAAAAAGAGAGAGAAAGAGAGAAAGAGAGGAAAAACAGGGAGACACTAGAAGTTTTTAACGTGATTCAGTGAAAGTCAATTCGACCCCTACGTCTATAGCTTTTATTATTTTTTACTGAGTATTTTGTATCTGATGATTGATTGTGTATCTATTGTATGTCCCTTGTATAATGATTTTAACTCATATTTATAATGGCTGGGGTATTATAGTTTGAATGTAATTCTATGACACATAAGTATCATGACTTGATTAGGATTGCATAATGGATAAGGATTGATTGTTATAACGGATTCCCATTAAGATAGGAAACTAAACAGATTTTCCTAGACTGATGGTCGAGGATACATGCTTTGATCTGTGAGCTAAGCCTTGCTCTTAACAACTTGAGACCCGTCTTAACTAGCGACCTGAGCTTGCATTTGATGACCTGATGTCTTAGTCCAACAACCTCAATCTTGGATGAGCCAGGCCTTATCAACTAAGTCTGTCCATTAGGCTTTTACCAGTCCATTTGTGTAGTTCTAAATAATACCCACAACATTAACCCCCAACTCTTAGTGCTATCTACGGACTAAAAGCTGTAATTCACTGGTAAAAGCTAGCAACTATGATCTACTATGCTATTGTTTGGACTTTGGTCCCATCGTTTCATCTATTCTAGCTCATACCATCATTATTACATTCAATATGCATATTCTCCCATAGCCATCATTATGGTAGCCTTGCTATTTGCTAGACTGTTAGATCGAGGACAATTAATCAGCCTCTAGATCTATTAGTGAAACCTTTTTTCCTATTTCTCAGAATGAACTAATGAGCCCATTAGTTGAGCCCCTCATGTTTTTTATGGTTTAGGTCTTTAATGTGGTGCTATAAGGCGTGTATGGCCCACTACATAGGAAGTTCCCATGGGCAATTCTTCTTTGAGGATCTTAGGAAGTTTTGTATATCTCTTGGATTATTCCCTCACGGTGATGCTGGTGAGTTTAGTTCTTTCACCTTGATTCTTTCATTTCTTTGTAAAGTGACTAAACCGTTTGGTTTCTCATAATGCCTGGGGCCAATAAAGTTAAAGGACAAGCTCTTATATTGGGAGGATGTGAAAGAGCTTGAAAGTAGCCTGACCAAAGACTAAATGATAGGTAACTTACTCGCCTCATATGTAGATCCTCCAGCTCATTGGGGTTCAGCTCCTAGAAGCCAGCCTTCCTCTTAGGACATAATAGCTGTAGGCTTATTTTGATTTGTATTTTTGAACCTTTATATGTACATTCTCCTCGTTGACTGAGATTTTTAATGAATTTTTCATATTTCCTTGCTTTTCCAAGTGCATCATGCTAAATGTTTTGTATATTGCAAAAGATAACATGTAGATTAACATGAATAGACTCCTGTAAATCATAGCTTAATAAATATTAGCCAAGTTAAATGCCTAATCAATCACATTAATGCTTATTAGCTTGCAAACCATGACTATGTCAATATGCCAATTTGAATGCCCAGTAGGTCGCATGAAAGCTACGTCTCAGCTAGCACAAATGGAGCGCCCAATAGGTCACACAAGAGCTATGCCACAACTAACACAAGTCGAGTGCCTAATAGGCCGCATCTAGAATGAGTAGGTCACATGAATGTGATGCCGAGTAGTAAGTCACATGAATACAGTGCCAAATAGTAGGTCACATGATTACGGTTCAACTAGCAATCTGGTTACTCAGGTAGGTTGCACCATAACAATCGTGTTGCTCATTAGGTCATGCCACAGCAATCATGTTGCTTAGCAGTTCATGCCATAGCAACCGTGTTACTCAATAGGTCACGCCATAGCAATTATGTTACTCAATAGGTCACGCCATAGCAATTATGTTACTTAATAGGTCACGCCACAGTAATCATGCTACTCAATAGGTCATGCTACAACAATCATGTTGCTCAGTGGGGCATGCCATAATAATCATGTTGCTCAATAGGTCACACTACAATAATTGTGTTGCTCAATGGGTCATGCTACAGCAATCATGTTGCTCAATAGGTCGTATCACAACAATCATGTTGCTCAATGGGTCATACAGATATGCTTTAGCTTACACAAGTTTGAGTGCCTAGGTAGGTCACATGAATGCGTCTTAGCTAGCACGAGTTTGAGTGCCTAGGTAGGTCACACGGATGCACCTCAACTAGCACAACATGACTTTGTCAAATCTGAGTATAGCTCAGTTCCCATATGATTAGGATTAGAAGGGCGAGTGCTCGCTTCTGGATTATAAAGGGGATTGTTCACTTCAGTATAATATTCTATTGAAATTTTATTCAGAAATAAACATCGATACAAAAATTTTAAAAAAGACATGGGTGCTTGAATCACATTACAAAATTAAAATATAGTTCTCATTGCAGGTGCCTGTTATTAGTTAGGAGCCTGTTGGGGTTGCTGAGGTTATTGTTTTGTAGGTCATATCATATAATCTTTCAAGTGACCTCTCTTGATTAGATCCTTGATCATGTCTTTGAGCACCCAATGCTCTGAAGTATTATGCTCGATCTCATCATGATAGGCATAAAACTTATCTCTATTATTCTTGAGCCTGTTGGGAGCCCTTAGGGGTTTGGGCTTTCCAAAGTCCTCCTTGTCTTTCTCTGTTGCAAAGATCCTATCTTGAGTATCTGATAGGATGCTGTAGCTGTCATGGTGACCTTGACACTAAGATTACTCACTCCTGGCCTTTTTTATAGCTTAGCTATCAAAGCCATCCTTCTGACTCTCTTTGTCATTTCCTCCTTTGCTCCTCTTTTTATCCTGGTTCAAACTATTCACCTCATCCTTCTGATCAGACTTCTTAAGGCCAAAGGTTTCCTCCCACTTGATCTTTTTTATAGCTCATTCATAAAATTCACCCAAGTTCTTCACTGGGGACTTGTATATGTTATCATACAACTTACCATCCTTGTAAAGTCTTGCCAAGATTTTTGTTAGAATGCTTTTATCTAAGGGATTCTCCATATTACTGACCTCACGCTTGAACTAGGTGATATAGTCTTATAGCAATTCATTCTTTTCATTGAAAGACTGTCACGAAGTGGCAAGATAGTGCAAGCTACCTTCTCAATGCCTTATATTAGCTGATGAATCTTTTCTGGCATTCTTCCCTATTGTGAATGTTGCAAGTCGGGAGGCTCCTAAGCCATGTCTGAGGTATGTCTCCAAGGGTGGTAGGAAGATATGACATTTGACCAAGGGATTAGTCATCTGAAGATTCATCTGTACATTGAATGCATCTAGATGGTCATATGGGTCACTATCCTTATTGTACTACAAGATGTTAGGAATCTTGAACCCATGAGGGAGAGGCTCTATCTTGATCACTCTGATGAATTAGGGTTCTTGCCTCATAATGATCTTGGTGGTCCTGAGCCTGAGGGCATTGTTGTAACTGCTCTACCCTCTAAAGTAGCTCCTCAACCATATGGTTCTAAGCCTCAAATTGATGGCTGGAAGATCATTGCCTCCTCTTTTTGTCATGAGAGTGGTGATCTAAGGTTTTGCATTTTCTCTGTTCATGGCTTAACGAGTTTTGATCCGAAGCATATCTCTGACTGATCTTGTTTGAGCCTTTAGTTTAATGTAAGCCCCCATATCACTGATGATCTCCTTCATCCTGACAAGCTCGGTAGACCTCTAACCTTGTCTATAAGTTGGTGGAGCAAGCTGAATGAGTGTGTTAAAGTACTTTACTAGTTGGCCTCTCCTCCTGAGCTCCTTCCCATGGCTACTGGAGAGTTTCTCTCTGTACAGCACCCCTATCCTGTTCTCATAGGCCCTGGGCTTGTGCCTAAGTTAATGCCCTAACCACCTCAGCCAAATCTCTCATTGTGTTCTCAAGCACTTCATGACACTAATGCCACACTTGTACTCCATCAATTCCAGAAACAATAGCGGCAAGTTGGCGAGGGGCCATTGGGGGCATGCCGGCAGTGATGCTTGTGGTGGGGATGGCAAAAGTGCCTGCTGCAAGAAGAATTAGGTCCCTCTATTGTTCTATATGACCATCAAGTTGGTCAACTGCTGCGTCTGAACTCCTAGTGGTTCTTCTTCTAGCCATCAAAAAATCAAGGAAAATGTAGTTTAGGGCCCTCCTTCTAGTGCCAAAATGTTG
Source organism: Saraca asoca (assembly GCA_026873985.1). Classification (NCBI taxonomy): domain Eukaryota; kingdom Viridiplantae; phylum Streptophyta; class Magnoliopsida; order Fabales; family Fabaceae; genus Saraca; species Saraca asoca. The sequence continues at coordinate 15,268 of JANHAO010009435.1, forward strand.
ATGATTGAATTTGATCAACCAAAAAGTTTAGAAAACCCAAACTACAAATTGAATGTAAATAGAGAGAGAGAGAGAGAGAGAGAGAGAGAGAGAGAGAAAGAAAGAAAGAAAGAGAGGAAGAGAGGAAGAACAGGGAGACACCAGGAGGTTTTTAACATGGTTCAGCTAAAGTCAATTTGACCCCTATGTCCACGGCTTTTATTACTCTTTTCTGAGTATTTTGTATCTAATGATTGATTATGTATCTATTGTATGTCCCTTGTACAATGATGTTAACCCCTATTTATAGTGGTTAGGGTATTATAGTTTGAATGTAATTCTAGAATACATAAGTATCATGACTTGATTAGGATTACATAATGGATAAGGATTGATGGTTATAATAGATTCCCATTAAGATAGGAAACTGAACAGATTTTCCTAAACTGATGGTTGGCGATGTGTGCTTCAATCTATGAACTAAGCCTTGCTCTCAATGACCTAAGACCCATCTTGACTAGCGACCTAAGCTCACATTTGGCGACCTGATGTCTTAGTCCAGTGACCTCAATCTTAGATGAGCCGAGCCCTTATCAACTGAATCTATCCATTGGGATTTTACTAGCCCATTTGTGCAGTTTCAAATAATACCCACAACAGAAGGATTAGTTATTTTTAAGAAAATTGTAAAACAATTTTATTGCCAGATAATTTGGTAATTAAAAAACTGATAAGAAAATAACGATGATTATTTTCTACAGCTTTATAATAAAGAGGGTACATATATACATATATATATATATATCTATGTGTGCTTGAAAATATTTAAATAAAATATTTGTTAACAACTTTTAATAGCTAATCAAACTGTAAAAGAAAGGAAAATTTTTAATTTTTTAAAATAGATCAATGAGGTTTGACTTTTAAACATAAAAAAGAAAAAATTTTGGGACAAAGAAATAGATTTGAAATAAAGTAAACTTTAAAAACATAAATTTTAAAGAGATAAGGCTCAAAGAGAGCATAAATTACTGTTAATGGGATAAAGGTTGGTTTAGGCATTTAATACGTCTAATGTGCTTTAGCCAAGAGAGAGAAAATGTGACTGAATTATTGACTCTTCAACTTTGTAGCCATCTAGTCCTTCTTTCTAGAAAGAGCAAGAACTTACTCTTTTTTTCATATCTTCACATTTTCCAAAAAAATATTATAATGCATGCAATGCATTCACAAAAGATAGGTAAATAAAAGTTTAAAAATCACAATGCAATATTTTTAATCCATCATTAATTGAGATCAGTCATTTCAAGTTCTTTTCCAATAAAACAAACTTGATTGAGAGGTTTTGTAAAAATAACAAGAAGTTAATTTTCTATATTTATAAAATTAAGCTCAATATTCCCTTTATAAACATGATTTCTTTTAAAATGATACTTAATCTCAATATGTTTAGTTCTAGAATGTTGAATAGGAGTTTTGATCAAATTAATAAAACTTATATTATCACAAAGTATAGGGATGTGTTCAAAATTCAAACCATAATCACTAAGTTATTGTTTCATCCACAATACTTGAGCACAACAACTTCCAAGTACCATATATTCAATTGTGATTTTGGAAAAAGCAACTAAAGCTTGTTTTTTACTTTGCCAAGAAGCAAGGCATTGGCCTAGGAAGTGATATGGGCTACTAATGCTTTTTCTATTAAGTTTACAACTTCTCTAGGCAGCATCTAAGTATCTAGTAAGATCAAAACATTTAATTTTAAGATAACACAAATCAAGATCTTTTGTTTTGAGGAAGTATCTAAAAATCCTTTTTACAACAATAAAATGAGATTCTTTAGGATTAAATTGATACCTTGCACATAAGCATATACTAAACATAATATTTGGTTTACTTATGGTTAAGTAAAGGGGTGAGCTAATCATACCTCTATTCCACTTCTCATCTACTAGCTTATCATTTTCATATTTTTCAAACTCAATGGATGGAATCATAGGAGTGCCAAGGAATTTAGCATTTTCCATCCCAAATCTCTCTAAGAGATCTTTAGTATATTTGGTCTAATTTATAAAGATACCATCTTTGGTTTGTTTGACTTGAAGTCCAAGAAAAAACACAAGTTCTCTCATCATGCTTAATTCAAATTCTCCTTTCATAAGATTGGAAAATTATTTGCACAAGAGTTCATTAGTAGATCCAAATATAATATCATCAACATATAATTGCACAATCAAAACATCATGCTCAATGTTTTTTTATGAAAAGAATAATATCTACTTTTCCTTTTGTGAAACCATTCGTAATAAGAATTTGCTTAGTCATTCATACCAAGATCTAAGAGCTTGCTTAAGACCATACAAAGCCTTAGTGAGTTTGATAAACATGATTCAATTTTTCAAGATCTTCAAATCCAAGAGATTGTTTCACATAAAATTCCTTATTTAAAAAGTACCATTCAAGAAGGTATTTTTAATATCCATTTAATATAATTTAAAATTCTTGAATGATGCAAAAGTAAGCAGCATTCTAATAAATTCGAATCTAGTAGCAGGAATATAAGTTTCATCATAATCAATACCTTCTTGTTGATTGTAACCTTGTGTTGCCAATCTTGCTTTGTTTCTTACCACTTTGTTGGATTCATCAAGCTTGTTGTAGAAGACCCACTTTGTGCTAATGATTGGATAGTCTTGTAGTTTGGGCACAAGCTTCCATGCTTTGTTCTTTTCAAATTAAGTGAGTCCCTCTTGCATGACTTAGATCTAGCTCTCATTATTCAAGGCTTCATTGACATTTTTTAGCTCGAAGTGAAAAAGATGAGCTAAGTTGTTGTTGTCCTTTCTAGTTGAAGAGCTAGTTTGTATTCCTTAAGATGCAATGATGTACTCCATTGGGTAGCTAAGTGATGCGATTGTCAAGATCGATCAAATTAAAAATTTATAAAACTAAGTTACCTAACTACTTATAGTATATGGCAATACCAGGTCGAACCCAAAGATCATTTGTGAGATGCTATCAATCAATTAGGAGTTGGAAATAAGGGGGGTTGGTAGAAACTAATTTAACAACTACACTAACAGAAACTACAAAACAGAACAACAAATAAACCAACCAGCCAAGGGAATTAACTAGC
>JANHAO010009436.1:0-18375 GCA_026873985.1 Saraca asoca
TGATTTGTTATATCTTATATATAAATATATTCATTAGACTATCTTAGGTTTGTTTAAATTAAAATCATCCTATAACTTTCCAAAATCAAAAGATTTTTAAAAAAATTGTGAAAATTTCGAAAACACCCAATAGACCCCTCTTGTGTGTGGGTTGCCTACTCTTACAACAACATCATCAATAAAATCTATAACACAAATTTTCATAATTTGGTGAAGAAGTTGTAATAAAACTTACCAAACTTGCTCAAAGTTCTAACTACTTTTTTACAGTTGTGGCAAATATGTTTGCATAATTTGATTTTGTCTTAGGCTTTTATCTATGATTATGTACTTTTTGGGTATAATGCCGAACCTATGTATAGATATGAATATTGACATGTGAATTGTTGTTCCTAAATGTATAATGCTACATTCATCTCTTCATACTTAAAGTGATTAGTTGTAAATTATGCATCTGCATCTCTATGGCAAGGAACGATTGGTTTCTCATGTTAGATTGACAAAGCCATATTGATTCTATTGCACTAAAATTAAAGAATAATTAAATTAAACAAGACATGGTATTCCTGATGATGATAAAAAAAATTTGATGTCTTGCTCTCTCATCCAAATTTCAGGGAAATTAAAGCCGCTTATCAAAAGTTAGCTCACTAGGTATACACATTACATTTCAAAATTTGATGTTTTTTAGGAATGCTTTTAATGTATCCAAGCAGTGTGTGTTGCTTTCTCGGTAAGAAAATGTGTTTGTCTTTGTATTTTTTTCATATGGCCAAGTGTAGCTTTTTTATCCGTTTTTATGATTGAAACTCATCTTATAAATCTGTCTTTATAGATTTAGGCCATTGTAGATTCCAAGAGACAAGGATTCTTTGGTTTTACGGAATTTGTTACAACTATGCAGGTTTTATACTCGAAACATCAATTCTTAAAACTTACCTTTTTGTATTTTATATTATATGAAAATTTGATTTCAATTCAGCATTGATATGCTTTCAAATTATTAAGTTTCTATCCCATTTCCTCATTCATGCTTGCAAGCCAATAGTTTGGAGATTCTTAACGGTTTCTAGCGTTTAGCTTTATTGTTGAAGTGGGTGTTCTTTGTTTCTTTATTGATTCAGGGGATGCAGGTTTGCTTTTTTTTTTTTTTTTTAATGTTAAACTAGTGCTCTTTTTCTCTTTGTATGTAGTTGCAATGAGAATATGCTTAGTGGATTTTCTAGGATTTTTTACTACGAAACTTGCTTAGTGAGATTTCATGGATTTTTACTCTAAAACTTGAGTACCAATCAAAGTCAAAGATATGTTCTTTTCATTTCTAACTTTCAAAAATGGGGATTTTATTGTGCATGAATGTATACAGTTTTCCAGGATCTTTCGATATCTGAGATGTACAAGAGATGTACAATAGGTTAATATATTATTAGTCAACAACTCCTATAGAGGCAAGAAAAGACATTATATTCACAAGTGTACACGCTTTCATGGACCAGGAATTCTTCGTCTGGGTCTCCTCTACTGCAACACAGACATTTAACATAACCTCGTAGTGACCAAGAGCAAATAATGTCTCTGCTAAGAAACTGATTTTAATTAATGTGTAGATCATCAGGCACGGTAAATGAAGGATTCAAAGTCTTGTTCATGATACACATTTTCACATTTGGTCATTCTCTCCTGAATACTTCAGTTGAGAATTGGTACAACACCTATCTTAATTAGACATTTACAAGAAAGATTGAAAGATAAACTCTATTGACCAAAACATTGTTTTGAAATAGAAAATGAAAATGAATTAGATTAATCAGACCAAGACCAAATAAAGTATGCTATTCAGCCTTGTGCGCATGTTATCCATATGCATGCTTTGCAAGTAATGCAAAACAATTGGAAGATAGCAACTGGCTTCGCCCACGAAATGCGTTGGACATTTCTCTTTTGGTTGTTGAGAAGACAAACAACAACACATTATTTGGTTTGGTTATATACGTTCTTTACCATGTATTAAATTAAAGGCAATAATATTCATATCTGTTGGTCTGGATAATATGTTGCAGATTCTAAATTTAAATTTCTTTATTATTAATGTATAAAAATAATCTATATTTACAACTTACTTTTATTGTCACAAAAATAAAATGAAGAATTTGAATGCATATTTTTAAAATTAAATTTAAGTACAATTAGACTAAATTTTAAAAGAAGTGTGTACAATCTATATAATTCATTAATTAAATAATTTTTTTACAAAATGTTTCTGTTAATTGATATATGATCGATGATGGAATTATGGATGGAAGAAACATGTATAAGTCGTTTGTTTCGAAAAGTCTTACTTTGGGCAATAAAATTTGACTTGATCTCATTTATAGCTCCGGCATTTTTACTAACTATTTTGTTGAGGCAGCTGAAGTAGACTGAAATTGGTGAACTAGGAATGAGTGAAAGAAAATTAGACATTGCTATTGACAAAGATTGTTACTTTTGAACTTTATATAGACCGATATATATCACCGGAAATTTTTACGAGTGCGCAACACTTAATGAAATGAACGCTAAATTGGAATTTTTTCTTAAGATACTTAAATTTGATTCAATATATATTCTTTTCCATTGACGATAAAGAAATTTCATCTCAAAACTTTTAGCATATTATCCAAACTTTTTACAGCTAAAAGAACAGCTACGTAGCTTAAATTAAATTCATTAACTACTATTTAGAGCTAAATTTATCAACTCGTTCCCATTTGAAGTTTCTCATCACATTATAATAAAGGCCCTTTTTCGTCTATTTAACCTAATTAAATCAAAAGAAAGAAAACTAATTAAAAGTCAAACGAGATTAATACAAAAGTAATAAGTCTATGAGGATGTTTGGTGAATAATTTTTAACTGATTTAAGGGATTTTAACTATTTGTCTAAATTAATCAGCTATTCTGATATTTAATAAATGACTATTTGAGTCCTTTTTTTTTTACCCTCAAAAAACTAAGTTAAAAAAATTTTTTTTTTTATTTCTAACTTTCAAAAAATGGAGATTTTATCATGCATTTTTGTATACGGTTTTCCACGATCTTTCAGTATCTGAGATGTACAATAGGTTAATAAAGGATCAAATTGGATTTTGGGGTGATAAAGTCTGTGTCAAATTTTCTCTAATGCTAGTCCTGATATTAGGTGGCAGGGAAATGAAAATGGCTTTGCAGGAGAAGCTTGTTGGTCTACCATTAATGGAAGCTCTCTATCAACTAGAAGCACATATAATATCGGGTAAGTTTTTGATCTAAAGCCAAGCATTTTGAGTTGTCACTTTTCATTTTTGTTTTTTTTGCTTTTTTTGGTTATAGGAATGACTATAAATTTAGTGGTTTGATATGTTACCAAAAGTGAAGGTAGAGTGGTAGTAGTATCTTGGGAAGAAAGTGCATAGACATTGACTTTTATATTTCTACGTTAAAATCTAAACATAGTTCCATTAAAAAATTGATCTTGTCAATAGAATGATAAAAGAAGTGATTTAATGCCCAAAGGCTTTTGAATATATTTGGGATATTTTCTATCATCAAACAAATTATATGGTAGTTGTGAAAGAACCAAATATCTCATGCACTGTCGCATTAATTTCGTGAAAGAAAATACAGCATCAGCCTTCTTTCTCTATTCCTAGCATGATTATAATTACATTTATAGTGTATTTCAAGTTTCAATTCTTGGTATAATTACATTTTGTGAAAGAAAATACAGCATCAGCCTTCTTTCTCTATGTCTAGCATGATTATAATTACATTTATAGTGTATTTCAAGTTTCAATTCTTGCCTACATTTTGTGAACTTGTAGATAAATCATCTTGAATGTTTTGTTTTCAGGGAAGTATCATTTGTCCATTGCATTATTGTTAGTGTAAAGATGTCCTAGAGATAATTATTGTAATGACATGGATACTGTATATCTTAACATATTTAATAAAACATAATATTTTTATGTCTTTATCAATTTAAGCTTAAATATATACACTATCTTGGATAAAATCCTTGAAGTTATAATTGTGTACAAATAAATTATAATGTAGACTATAATTATGAGATAATTTGTATATATAGTTATACTTTCTAAATATCCCTAGTTGTAGAATAATTGAGAAAACAAGATATCAATTATTTATGAGGAAACCATCATATGTTGTGTTGCATTCTTTGGAAGAATGCAGTGATCTCATACATTATTTGATATAGAGATATTTAGTTAAACATATACATATATGTTAGAAAACATAGGACTAGATTAACCCATCATGAGAAATTATATAGATTGTTACCATGTGTAGTGATTCATCAAGAAAAAATTCGCCCTCTTTAGTAACAAAGGAAAGATATTCTAAGGACGTTTAAATATTTGTGCTATGATCAAAATTATAGGCCTGTGTATTAATTGATACATAAAAGGAGTTTTATATTTAATTAATTAATGACACATAAAAGTAGTTTTATATATGAACGATTGTGAGATAGCACATAGCCAAACACACAATCTAGATTGAATGTTCATAGGGTTGACACTTCAACCATATCCTAAATCCAATTTTAATATTAAGAGATGAAAGAGCTAAATTACACATTAACACCTTCTCATGAAATGTTTGATTTCCAAATAATCTATTCCTAGCATTTTGATGGTCATGATGCTTTGCTATATAAGCCAATCATGATTAATGAATTTGTTTGAACAATATGGAAAATTTGTGTTTGAATCAAAAGTTTTAATTCAATTGAGCTCGTAGAATTTTATAAACGAATTCATTGCCAATATGCGTGAAAGCATAATGGATCACACACAATAAAATCACTTTAATCTAAAGTCAAAGGATAGTAAAAATGCAAAATGTTTTGAATTCAAGAGTTGAAATGAAATGGTTGAACATCTTGGAAATTTGAAATGATTAATGAAGTATTTTAATGTGATTAAAAATATTAACTAATCAAAGATTTAATAATTCTAATAGATATTATGATTATTAAATACTACTAAATTTTCATAGTTAATATTCAAATATTAGAGAGCATTTATATCAACACTAGAGAAGATCTAGAATAAAGTAATGATTCCTAACCTAGAAATTGTTTTAAGTTAATTAAAATAATTAGAGGATAATTAAAAAAAAAAAAAAAAAAAAAAGAGTTCACAAGTATAGACTCATAAGAAAGTGTCTGGCCTTGTTGGACACAAAGGAGAGAGCATTAGGTTAAGAAGTATAGACTTCTTGGACCTCAAGGGCTACATTAGTCATGCAACTCATCCATCTTGAGTGGACGACACAAGCAAGGGACAGCCCTAGCTTGTGCACCACTCATAAGGCTTCCTCACTTTTTTTTATGCTCCAAACTCTCATATTTAAAGAAGAGAAAAACCTAAGGAAATAGGGAGTTACTATTTGTGGGATATCTTAAGGAAACAAAAGGTTATTACTCTTACCATCCTATTGATCAAAAAGTATTTGTGTCAACAAATGCTACCTTCTTGGAAAAAAGAGTTTATCTTTAAAAAGGCTAGTGGGAGTAAAGTAAAACTTAAAGGAGTTTAAAAGCCACAAAATGACATAGATCATATGGTTGAAAATAAGCTTCATCAAGTATTTCAAGAAGTTAAGATAAGTAATCAAGGTTAAAGTACACATGTACTTCGAAGATTTAGTAAGGAACATCATGAACTTGAAATATACAATTTTCTCCTTCCATAGCAGAATTACAATGAGCCTACTAGTTACCAAGAAGCAATATCAAATATTGATTCCTTGAAGTGGTAAGAAGCCATGAAATCCAAAATGGATTCAATGCATGAGAACCAAGTATGGAACTTGATCACTACACCTGAAAGGGTAAAACACAGTGCAAGTGGTTCTTTAAAAGAAAGACAGATACAAATGGTAAGATACAAACCTATAAGGCTAGGTTAGTGGCGAAAGGTTATAAAGAAGTTCAAGGAGTTGACTATGAAGAAGCCTTTTCGTTAATTTTCATTTTTAAGTCCATTAGAATTTTATTTACAATAATTGCATACCATGACTATGAGATTTGGCAAATAGATATCAAAAAAATATTCCTTAATAGAAATCTAAAAGATAATGTATATATGATACAACCTAAGGGATTTGTCTCTATGACCAAACCTCATAAGGTATGCAAGCCATAAAAGTTCATTTATGAACTGAAGCAAGCTTTACAGAGTTGAAGCATCCATTTTGATAAAGCAATCAAATCATTTGACTTCATCAAAAACATTAATGAACCATGTGTGTACAAGAAGGTTAGCCAAAGTATGGTTATGTTAATATTATTGCATGTAAACAACATATTACTTATAGGAAATTATATTCCCATGTTACAATCTGTTAAGATATGGTTATCTAATACATTCTCCATAAAGGATAGGAAAAGCAAGTTTCATTTTGGATATGAAGATCTATAGAGATAGATCTAAAAGGTTGATTGACCTATCCCAATTCACATACACAAATAAGATGTTAAAGAGGTTTAGCATGGATGAGTCTAAAAAAGGGTTCTTACCTATGTCTCAGGTGTTTACTTGTCTAGGAAGCAGTGTCTTAAAATGAAAGATGAACAAAAATGTATGAATAAGATTCCTTATATACAAAAAATAGGATCAATCATGAATGTCATGCTATGTATGCAGCCAAATGTCTCTTATGCACTAAGTGTGATTAGTAGATATCAAGCCAATCTAGGTGAAAAACACTGAAGAACAATCAAGACCATCCTTAAGTACTTAAGGAAAACTAAGGATGTGTTCTTGATTTATGGAGTTGGCTATGATTTAAGAATCAGAGGTTTCATAGATGTGAGTTTTCAATTAAATCAAGATGGTTACAAATCACAATAAAGATTTGTATTCACTTTAAAAGAGGTGTGGTATGTTAGAAGAGTTCCAAGCAAGATATTACAGCAAACTCTACAATCGAAGTTGAGTGCATTACTACTTTTGAAACAATAAAGGAAATTGTTTTGATAAAGAAGTTCATCACTAAACTAGAGGTGGTTTGACACTGTTAATCTAATATAAATATATTGTGATAACAATGGATCCATAGTACAAGCTAAGGAATGGAGGTCTCATCAAAGATCCAAGCATGTCTTGAGACATTATCACTTGATTAGAGAGATCATAGAGTGCAACAAAATAAGAATAGAATGGATTCCCACATACAATAATATGGTTGATCCCCTTACTAAGGCTTTGTCCCTATAGAAGCTTAATTCTCATTTAGAAAGAATTGGTATTAGATATAAGGGCAATTGGTTCCAGGTTATGTGGGAAATTGTTAGCATAACGATGCCCTACAAACAGTTGTTGTAATGGCAAGGATATTACTTATCTTCACATATTTAACAATTTAGTCTTGAATGTGTGTGTGTGTGTGTGTGTGTGTGTGTGTGTGTGTGTGTGTGTGTGTGTGTGTGCATGTGTGTGTGTTTGATATATGAATCCTGTCTTGGATAATGTCCTTCAAGTTATAATTGTATACAAATAAATTATAACAGAGATTGTAATTATAAAATAATTTATACATATACTTATAATTTCTAAATATCCTTGGTTATGGAATAATTGAGAAAATGGGATATCAATTATTTATGAATAAATTAGCATATGTTATGCCACATTATTTGGAAGAATGTAGTGATCTTATAAACTATTTGATATGGAGATATCTAGTCAAATATATAGGTGTATGTTAGAAAACATATGACTAGATTGACCCACCTTGAGAAATCATATAGATTGTTATCATGTATTAATAGACTTCTCATATGAAAGGTGTTGTAACAGATCTTTAAACTTAAGATCAATGCAATATCTTATGTATGGATTTGTGTACTTTGATTTTAATCTAGGTTTACACTCTTGAAAGAGTATATACAAATAACATCGGGTACACTACAAAGTATATGAAGGTAGTGATTGATCAAAAGAAAATTCATCCTCTTTGGTAATAAAGGAAAAAGATTCTGAAGATGTTTTCACATTTGTATTATGATCAAAATCGTAAACCTATATATTAATTAATATATAAAAGGATTTTTATATATAATCAATTAGTGATACATAAAAGTAGTTTTATATATGAACAATTGTGAGATAACACATAGTCAAATGTACACCCTAGATTGGACATTCATAGGGTTGACACTTCGACCATAACCTAAGTCCAATTTAAATATCAAGAGATGAAGATATTGAATTACACACTAACACCTTATCATGAAATGTTTGATTTCCAAATTATCCATTCCTGACATTTGCATAATCATGATGCTTTACTAGAAACTAACCATGATTTTTGAATTTGTTTGAACAATTTGGAGAAATTGTGTTTGAATTAAAAGGATTTTTAATTCAATTGAACTTATGAAAAGCTTATAAACGAGTTCATTACCAATATGCATAGAACCCTAATGGATCACACACAATAGAATCACTTTAATCCAAAGTCAAAGGAAAATGAGAATGCATAATGCTATGAATTCAAGAATTGAATTAGGTGAATATCTTGAAAATTTGAAATGATTAATTAAGAATTCTAATATGATCAGAAGTATTAATTAATAAAAAAAATGTAATAATTTTAATGGAGATTATAAAAATTAAATAGTAGTAAAATTCCATGGTTAATATTTAAATGCTAAAGAACATTTATATCTATTAGCCTAACCAGCTAGACTATCTTTTATTTTGATAATGAAAACAATTTTAATCATATCTTATTATGATTATATGCTTTAATGTTTGTTGAATGTTTGCAAGTATCAAAGTTCATCAAGATTCTACAAAAGATCTACATTAGATTTAGGATTTTATTTTGATTTTTATATAGTCTTTTGTAAGTGAATTTTTATCAATTAAGCTCCAATTATTTTTTTAAAAATGTTTTTCAAAATGAGGTAGAAATATGATTATGAAATGAGATTATTTTCAAAATTTTTCAAATCACCATTTTATAAAAATTATTTTTCACTTTATAAATCAATTCAAATAAGAACATATGAAATAGTGCTTGAAAATTCGACTAACTGAAGGCTTGGGAAAACCTATGAATTAATTCACTAATCAATTCATAAGTTGTCCATAACAGAGCATGAATTGGTTCACTAATCATTTCAACAGTTGTAACTATTTTGAAATCACTTACGAATTGATTCAGATGCTGAAAAGTCATTTTTTAGCTATCCTATAAATATCTCCTTCACATCATTTCATTCATATTTTGGATGCTAACTGATTCAGGGGAGTGGGAAAAATCTCTCTCTCATCTTTTCTACCTCTGTATTCTTGATTTGAATTGATTCAAGGATCTTGGAGCTTTCTTGATCAAAGATTCACATAGCTTTTTTTTGAGATTTTTATCTCAAACTCTAGTTTTGTATTCTGAACACTTATCTCTATATTTCTTTTAAGATTTTTGAGTTAGAAATCTGGTATAGGTTTAGAAGAGCCCTGTTTAATTCTTCTAGATTTGCAAGATTCCTATTAATTCTTATGGTTTAAGTTTGGAAGAGTCTATAGAAATTCTTCTAGGTTGTCAAGATCCCTATAATTCGTATGTATTGAACTGGTAGATTAGGAGTCTAGTAATCTTGAGGTTTTTGGTTAATAAAAGTGGTGATTCGGTTGAGGATTATCCAATGGATGTAGATTTGAATTATGGTTTCAATTCAAATTAAATCACTTTAAAAATCTAGTGTCTTTATTGATTCTTGCTCTAATTTTTATCATTCTGCTGCACATAAGATTTCTAGTTTCTGCAACTTTATTATTTTTGCTTCATTGTTAATTCATTCCATGGGTTAATTCATCTTAATCTTTAAAAAAATTGCTGTAATAATTATCTTTCTCATCGTTCTCTTGAATCTGTTAAAGAAACTCATATAGCTAGGCAACTCAATAAAAGAATCTAAAATAGATCCAATGATCCAAAAGGCAAGATCTAATTTTTGCAATTTTACTTTTATTTCTGAGACCTCAACAATATCAACAATTGAGGAGATTTAGAATAAAGAATGGTTCCTCACTTAGAAATTATTTTATGTTAATTAAAATAACTAGAGGTTGATTACAAAAAGAAAGTTTATGAGTATAAACTCATAGGAAAGTGTTTAGACTTATTGGACACAAAGAAGGGAGCATTGGGTTAAAGTTTGTGGACTTCTAGGACCTAAGTGATTGCATTAGGTTAAAGAGTACGAACTCCTTGGACCTAAGGGGTTGCATTAGCCATGCAGCTCATCCATCTTAAGTGGATGACACAAGCAAATGGCAACCCTAACTGGTGCACCACTTATAAAGCTTCAACACTTTTACTTGTACTCCAAATTTCCCTATTTAAAAAGGAGAAAACCCAAATCGAATACACACAAGAAACAACTATTGCCCTAGCACATGTGTTATGCACTAACTCTCTCTCAATGATCTCACCTGTCTACTCTTTGCATTCAAACACTCAAACCTGCCTCTATGAATATTGATTCCTTGGAAAGCTAGCATCTCTTAAGCTAAATGATTGTATTTCCTACTCTATTAGCCATTTTAATTTAGTAAAGGCTTTAAATCAATTTGATTCGTGTGAATTACCATTGGCGTTGGAGACCAATCTAAAGGAGTTATCCGAACAAAATCTAAAAAAGTTGATCATGGGGCTTATTTGTGGAATTGCTTGAAGTTCAAACTCAGTTTCAAAGACCAATCGAGGATTCCAAAAACTACTCTTGAAAATGTATAATTTAAATTACTAATTTATGATTTACTTGAATCATATCTTTTTTATGAATTAATTAGTAAATAACATGATCTGGGTTTGAAAAAATTTAAAATTTTCACTACATATACATGATACATATGATTAACATATTTGATGTGCTTAAATTTGATTTTTCCTAACAATCATGTACATGTCATTATTAATAATATTATTGGTTACTGTTAACATCTCCTATTAAAGACAATTTTGATATGTCACTTAGTTTTAACTATAGTCTTCATTCAACATATTTTGTAGGTTGAGAATGATGATATTGTCAATTAGGTTTTGTCCTTATACTCCTTACAACATATTATTTGTAGTGTTGTTTACATTCTAATGTCGTTTCTTTCTCTGTTTCAAAGCTATGCTATGTTGAACTTTGAAATGGAAAATTTTTGTAGGTTGATTTCCAATGTTATCCTAGAGGGTAGTTTTGTAAACTTTTATGAGCTTTTTGCCATGATTGTGGTGACATGTTCTTCACGAAAATGATTAATTGGGATGCATAAACAAAATGACAATAATTGGATTGTCTTAGCCCTAATACCATTATATTTGTCTATAGGTTAATTGATGTTATGAGTAAGATCTTGAGTCCCCTAAATGGGTTAATAAAAGGCTCAGGCAGCTATAAAGAGCTAGCTTACTAAGGTGTTAGAGGTGCAGAGCCTTAGCTCGTGCAATCAGCAACCTTCCTCATGCAGGTTCGTTTCAATGAGAATAAGCTTAGTCTCAAAAGCATATGATAGTGATCTTCAAATAGAGGATCGAGTTTTCCCAAAGCGACTTTCACCTAGAAATCCAATGAGTAGGAGACAAGTGTATGGCATGCTCAGGAGATAAGGGTCTCATCCGCATAATGCAATCTATAGTAGCCGAAATTAAAATATACATTTTGTCTTGTACAAACTCTACATGATATAACATATTTACAACTTGTAAATTTACTATTATAGCCTCCTCTCCTCTATAAATAGAAGGAAGGAACACTCTGTAAAGGGGGAAACTACAGCTGAAAAGGCACAATTTATTATACAAAAGCTTTGTAAGAAATTTTTCCATATCAATATATTACCATGGACGTAGAGTTCGATATTGTCTGGATTTCACCAAACCACCTTAAAAAGGCTTTGTGCTTCTTGTTATTCTCCTTCTTCTTGTCTTATTGCATTTATTTACTGAGATTGGGGCTAGACTACAATTTGAGTCCTAAAAAAACCTCTTCTGTTAGCTGGATTTTGGCATAACCAAAATCCATCATCAACATTTTGGCACCACCAAGGACTCATTTGCAATTTGGTTAATTTTCTACGCTCAGGTACATCCTTCGTCTAGCCGTAATGGCTAGAGGAAAAGCTATCAAGAAGTCTCAGGCCGTTAGTAACTATTTGGAAGGTCATACGGCGAGTTCTTCTACCATCAGGATTGTTAATGACTTGCCCCCCTCTGTTCTCCTCTGACTTGCCATTACTACGCTTGGGGGTAGCGAAATGCAAGCTTGGCACCAATGCCAAGAGGCATTGGAAAATATAGTAAAAGAAATGGCTAAAGCATTTAAGGTGTTGGCACAAGTGCAAGCTCGGAATGTATAAAGACCAGCTAAAGTCATCGCACCCAAGAAAGGTCACTAGTAACAACAATCTGAAAGCTCAAATGGGGTTAACTGAGAGCGCATGTCAAAACGTCAATCACGTGACCAGGAAAGTAAGAAAAGTCACTAACCCTCCAATGAGCGCTTAGAAGCATTAGCCCAATAGATGGAAGAGCTATTGTAGAGGGTAAAACAACTGGAAGAACATTCTCAAGGTCGAAGTGATCAAAAATGCCCTGAAGAACAATCCCCTTTTTCTAAGGAGATTAAGTCAGAACCTCTCCCGTGCAAGCTTAAAGTTCCCATGGTTTCGCTATACAACAGGGATAGTAACCTGCGTAGCCATCTAGATATGTTCAACATCTAGATGGATCTCTAGACAATTAACTCTCTAATCAAATGTCGTGTCTTCTTAACTACATTGGGAGATGCACCTCAAGCTTGGTTCAGGAATCTCTTAACTTGTAGCATCAATAGCTAGGAGAATGCCAGGAAAAATTTCTCAATCAATAATAAGCATTGAAAAAGCAAGCCCCTTGCCATCTCACTAAAATCTTTCAGCATAAGTATGAGTCATTGAAAGATTATATAGTTCGATTTAGATGGGAGATCGACAATGTGGAGAGTCCATCCAACGAGGCTATCTTGATAGCAATATCAATAGGGCTCCACAAAGATGGCAAACTACATAAAAGTATATATAAATACCCCCATCGCAAACCTGGGTGAATTTTATGATTGAGCTACCAAGTAGATTAGATGGGAGAAGATTTTTGGTCCTAAAGAGTCCAAGCAAAAGGATAGAGCGAGCCCCTCCACCTAAAACAAGAAGAGGAGTAATAAAGGTCGAAATGGTGATTCCAACAGTCAGCCCACCAAGAAAGCTAGAAGTGAGCGACCTCTATACTCGAGCTGCCTTGACCATTATAGTATCTTATCAGATAGCCCAGACAGGATATTCACTATAGAAAAGGGCAAAGAAGATTTTGGGACTCTTATTCTGTTGCATACTCCTTATGTAGGCAGAAACACGAACAAGTTCTACACCTACCACAATGAGGTGGGGCATAACACTTCGGATTGCTAAGCTCTCAGAGATGCTATTAAGGATCTGATTAAAAAGGGTGCTTGAAGGAGTACGTATTGCGGCCTGCAGCATAACAGCCTCCCCAGCCTCAGTGGAACCCTAAGCAGAAGTAGCCAGCTATAGTGAGAATCATATATTAAACTTGTAATGTCATATGTGAAAGTGACCCCAAAATTCTGTATACGTCGATTCATGCAGATTCTCCTAAAAATTTTAGAAAATGTTTAAGTTAGTCTCAAGATTTTGAGAAGTGAGCATTTCGAGAATTAAGTCTCAAGTTATGATTGAGTGTCAAAGTACCAGCAAGGCATCATACTTTCATAGTCTACATCTTGGTATTGCTTTCGTGCGATCAAGTATTCACAACTTTCATGCGATCAATTATTCATAGCTTTCATGTGATCGAGTATTCACAACTCTCATGCGATCAAGTATTTACAGCTTTCATGTGATCTAAAGCTTGCGTATACAAGTCACTTTCTTAGTCATCGTGTGCATACAACTTAAAACTCACGTATATGAGCCACTTTCTTAGCCACCATGTGCATGCAACTTAAAGCTCATGCATACGAGCCATTTTCTTAGCCACCGTGTGTGCGCAGTGGCTTTACCGCATGTACGAGCCACTTTCTTAGCCATCATATATTGTGATCTTATCACACATGCGAGCAACTTTCTTAGCCACCACATGTATGCAAGCTCGTGCATGCAGGCCACATTTTTAGCCACCACATGCATGCAACAATCTCATCACGTATATGAGCCACTATCTTAGCCATCATATGCGCACCATTGTCAGTCATGCATACGAGTAACTTTCTTAGCCATCGTATGCATGTGACCTAAATTTCATAGCTCTCATGCGATTAAAATTTCGTAACTTTCTTGCTACCAAAATTTCACAGCTCTCATGCAATTAAAATTTCGTAGCTCTCATACAATTAAAATTTCATAACTTTCATGTGACTAGATACCTTAGAGCCATGCGGCTTACTTATATATTGCTCACATTCAATATACTTAGCTCAAACTTATTTTTCAATCAAAGAAGCATTATTGATTGGTTATGTGTAGAATTAACACTTATCATCTGAGAATTGTAGGTCAAACAACCCAATACTTGAAGGAAAAAGGAAATTCCATTCATTAAAAAGCCTCAGCAAAGTACATTTACATTAGAAAGAGTCAAAATATGAGTTAGAGAAAGCTATATCTAGTTTTTCTAGAAGAAGGATTGACGTACAAAGGGAAAAGCTCCCACCAATTAGAAGGTTGGCCACCAGGGGATGAACCTCTACTGATTGGAAGCTCACCAACTCGCTTAAGTCCCCAACTTTCTTCTTCCAGCCCCCATCCTCAATAGTAAGCTCTTCCTCAACTTGACTCCCAAGAAGTCCAGAAAAGTTTGCTGGAATGGCAGAAAAGGAGAAACCTCACAATCGTGAGAAAGTAATTTAAGATCCATATGAGATCTCTCCACATTATCGAAGAAATATTATTTTCAAAGCCTCCTATGCAGTAGACCATACACGTCATTCCAGAAAAATAGAACACTAGAGGTATGAAGGGGCTCATTCGAAGTTCTAATCGAATTTCTCTGAAGAAAGAAGAAAAGGCCTCTACCATCTTAAATAGAATCAACTTTGATCCCACCGAGGGGTCCGAAAGAACTCCCAGCCACCTTTAATAATTGTCTCAGGAAAAAAATGAGGCAGGCACATCCGTGATTATGAGACATGTGTAATAGAAGGAATGGTTTGGAATAAACAAAATGACATGCTTAATAATGGCTTTGACTGCATGGTGAAGTCTCAACTCCTAGCCCACGAAGCAAGCTAAGAGTTTAGGGGGCTTAATGTTATAAGTAAGATCTGGAGTGCCTTGAATGGGTTATAAAAGACCCAAGCAGTTATAGAGCTCTAACTCGCTAAAGTGTTAGAGTTGTGGAGCCTTAATTCACTCGATTAGCAACCTTCCTCACATGAGCTCATTTCAGCGAGAACAAGCTCGCTTTTAAAAGCAGACGATAGCAATCTCTGAATAGAGGATCTAGTTCGCCCAAAACAACTTTCACCTAGAAATGCCATAAGTAGGAGACAAGTGTACGACATGCTTAGGAGACAAGGGTCTCATCCACAGAATGCAATCTGCAGTAGCCAAAATTAAAAGATAAACTTTGTCTTGTATGAAAACTGCATGACATAACATATTTACAACTTGTCAATTTACTATTATAACTTCCTCTCCTCTATAAATAGGAGGAAGGAGCACTCTGTAAAGGGGGGAAGCTACGGCTGAAAAGGAACAATTTATTATACTAAAGTTTTGTAAGAAACTCTTTTATATCAATATACTATCATAGATGTAGAGTCCGGTACTATCCGGATTTGACCAAATCACCTTAAAAAGGCTTTGTGGATCTTGTTATTCTCCTTCTTCTTGTCTTATTGTGTCTATTTATTAATATTGGAATCAGACTGCAGTTTGAGTCCCAAAAGAACCTCTTTTGTTGGCTGAATTTTGGCAGAACCAAAATCCACCTTTAACAATTGATGTTTTAGACAAGGATGAATTTTTTTTTTAGGCACGTAGTTTGTAGTTATGTTGATACTGCACATCATGTGTTTGACAGTTAGTATCATGAATGTTGATCTGTGTTTGACAGTTAGTTTCCATCATCTATTCATAGGATAGATAGTATTTGTCATGAACCACGATCAAAATCAACACAATCTATTTGTCTTACTGCAAATATGTTCTAACTTCACAAAAATTACTTTCAAAAGATAATATTTATTATGAATGCCGACCAAAATTAATACAAGTCCATGTGAATGAACAGGCAAAAGTCTAGTATATAATATATTTATTATTTTAGAATTTCCACTAATAGTTAATTAATATTTACATAATTTTCTCTATATTTTAAAGAACAATTTGTAACTTATTTAAGGTCTAAGGATATAATTTGTATACTTTTAAATTTTAAGGGAATAATTTGATATTCAACGAAATTTTAAAAGTATAAAGTGTGTTTTTCTTTCTTATTTATAAAGTCAGGGTCTTGTAAGATTTTTTTTTTTTAAGGTTACGCTAGTATATGTACTTAAAAATATTTATATTCATATATATTGTTATAACTTTTGTGAAAATTACATTTTTTTAACTTTTCTATTGAAAGTTGTACCTTTATGTAAAAAATGATTTAAAAAATTTGATGTACTTTTAGATGATGAAGTTATAATTTATTTTATATTTATTATATGAAAAATTTTTATACAACTTTTTGTGCAAAAAATTATAAAATTTTATATAAAAAGTCATAATTTACATGTCTTTTATGTTAAACTTTGGTTAAAATTTGTAAATTTTTGAATTAGTACCCTTCTTTTTAACATTTTTATTATTGCTATATAATTAGTCCAAATCACGTGGTTGCAGAAGAACCAAGACGAAATTTGCATGGAAAGGGTGGTGCTATTGCTATAAATGAAAAATCATAATTGACTTAAAACCCTAAACCAAAATTCACGTGTCAACCCTTCATTGATTACAAGAAGTCCACACGCTTATGAAATTGAACTATGAAGACTTTTTTTTTTTTTTGTGTGGAATAGGATTATTTGGCTTGATATGATGCAGACCATGGAACAATTACCACCATAAAATTAGTCTAATAATCAACGTTGAACATATTAACAGGTATTAGTCATTTGGTTGTGTTTTCTACCCCCAACTAGGATTACTATTAAACATAATTTCAAATTTTCAATAATATTGAACTTACGAGTGAGAAAAAAAAAATCCTTTGTCCGCAAGCATATTATTAAAAGTTGAAAATTATTTTGATCAATTCACATCTTGAACAGTAACGTTGACTCGTTGCTTTTAGCAATGCCACATATTGAAGATATATTTTGTGTGGATTTAAAGACAGACATCACAATCCTTTAAGATGAATATATGGTGAAACTGATGCTCACAAGTCACAGTAAAGAACAGTTCGCAAATTCAATCTGATTCCCAGATCTTCAAGATGATGGCTCTTGAACATAAATATCTACTTTTACTGTCTTTCTCACTTACCTTACTTCCATTGTTTACTATTGCTCAAACTTACAACAACATCTCATTAGGTTCTTCCCTCACTGCACAGAAAGATAACTCTTTCTGGGCATCGCCATCCGGCGATTTTGCTTTCGGATTCCAAAATATTAGTGAGGACGGGTTCCTATTAGCCATATGGTTCAACAAAATACCAGAAAGAACCATAGTCTGGTCTGCCAATGGACAGAATCTAGCACCCAAGGGATCCAAAGTTGAGCTGACCACAGATGGCTGGTTTGTGCTCAACGATCCCTTGGGTAATCAGATATGGAGAGCTAGCAGCGGCACTTCAGGCAATCGAATTGCTTATGCAGCCATGCTTGACACAGGAAACTTCGTGCTCGTCGGTCAAGATGCTCAGTATGTGTGGAAGAGTTTTGACCATCCAACTGATACAATTTTACCAGGACAGGTCCTGAATCAACCTGCTGGGCTCGTCTCGCGCTATCTTGAAAATAATTTCTCGAGTGGAAGATTCCAATTTAAATTACAGGAAGATGGGAATCTTGTGCTTTACACAACACAGTACCCAACGGATGCTGTAAATTTTGCTTACTGGACCACCCAGGTTTTTGGCCTTCGGTTTTCATTAGTCTTCAACCAATCCGGGTATATTTTTCTCAAGAGAGAAAATGGAAGCATAATCGACACGATATCATCAAATGCTTCAAGTACAGCAGATTTCTACCGAAGGGCAATTCTTGAATATGATGGAGTTTTCAGGCATTATGCATACCCTAAGAGCAATGGTGCAAGGACAGCAGGTTGGCCTAAT
>JANHAO010009437.1:0-18389 GCA_026873985.1 Saraca asoca
GTTATTGGAGTTCTGTTGTTGAAGAAGAATTGGAGGCATGCTTTATTTGGATACGTGGAGAAGGTAGCTGACAAAGTGTATGTGGTAGTAGCAGTGAGGGTAGCAAGGCTCGAGAACACCCATGGAAACTGAGATGTTTCGGTTTTCTCTAATGCATCTTACCATCTAGCTAGTTGCATATTAAAAGGTTTAAGAGGCAAAAGTGATGTTTCTGATCTTCAATGTCCTTACATTTTCTTGCTTTAGCTTAATAAATTATGTATCTTGTGGTTAGTTTATTTCTCAAGCTCAAAATTTATTTTTCCTGATAAAGAACAATCAATGAAACTTGTTTCATATTTCTTTGAGTATTTTTGGTTATCTGACAAAAATGATTATTGAACCTGCAAGTGGAATCATAAAATCATACGCAAAGTTTTTAACTCTTATTTTGCATATTTCATTAATGAACTTAGTAACAAATTTAACCAAAGTAAATTATAGTTTATGGTACTTATTTTCCCGGCAATTAACAAGACAGTTGATTTATAGTACTAAACATAAAAGAACCGTGTTATGTGCAATGATTAGAGATCTAATTCAACTTAGTATAGCACCAATTGGATCCATGTTGATTGGTGTACATACATTGTTTTACTGTGTTGCGGCAATTTTTTTTTTGTGGCTAAATTCTCCTCTAATTACAAGAAAGGGTGGGGATCAACTCATAATTGTGTAAAATTAAAGTGGAAAAACTTGTATGGACCAGTAACTTTTCTTATAATATATATTTTAATTAAACCATTGAATTTTAAATAGTTATCATATTTATCTTATATATATAATTTGAGAAAATTTAGATAAAAAAATTATAGAATCACATACTTAAAATATATTTATATTTAAAAAATATTTTATATCAATTTTAAAACTTATCAAGAGGGGCTGATGATAGCTAATCTAGGATCAATATTAAATTATTTTAATATAATTTCCATGATAAATATACTAAATCCAGTGATGAATTTCCAAAAAATATTTATTCTATAAAAAATTTGTAACAATATAGATATACTTTGATTCACATTAATCATAATTTATCTTCACCCTATTTTCAAATCTATAGACAATGTATATATCAACGAACATAGAAAACAGGGGATTGCAAAAATCTACTTCTAAAATTGATATTCATCTTTGGTCTTTGCCACTTGAGTGCCCCGAGACATTATTTTAGAAAAAAGGTTCTAAATCTGATAATGGCATTAAAATTTCAGTGCAGATAATTTTATTCTTGATAAATGGGCCTTTTTCAATATTATTATTGAGTAACATTGAAATATAAAAGGTAGTTTCTTATTTATTAAAATATAAAATGCAGTTTCTTCTATCTTTATTGCAATAAAAATTATGTAATTTTATATATAGTATACTTAATTAATTTTTTTTCATTACTTAATATCACGTTCACTTTGATGGAATGTGAATAAAAATGAAAGGGGGAACGGAATGGTCATTCCATAATTATGATTGATATGATTAAGTATGGATTTTTATATTTTGTACAACAAAATATAATAGTGATGAATGGATAAAAAGAAGTGAATTATGATAATATTTGTTATATATGAAATTTGGATCTTCTTTAATGGATTAATGAACGGCCCCAGTGCGGTGAAAGATCAAGTTCGAAGAATACATGGGGTGCTAAGTCTCTAGATTCATCTCACTGAACGACCTCATTAGCTCAAGCTTGTCGCCCTAAAGACAGTTGCTCCCCAAACCGAAGGATTTGGCCAAGTGAAGGGTGACTAATGACCCAAGAGCTCGCTGAGCAGCAGATCAGCGTATGTATCGTCCAACTGACACACGAAGCCCACCTGCAAGAGACAATCTGTAGAAGTCGACTTGCAAGATTTTGTTTGGATATCCTATCTTGTACATTAAATATATAATGTAATAGATTTACTGCATGAGAAATTACTATAGTATCCTCTCCTCCTCTATAAATAGAAGGAAGAAGATCAATGTAGGGGGGACAGAAGCTTGTACACTGATAATCTGTAAAAATATTCTCAGATCAATACACTCCTTTTCTTTTTTTATTTTGTTCCTACATTGCCTTAAAACTAGTTAATAGCTTGAGATCCTAGAAGAATTCCCGTTGGCTGGAGCTTGGCTCAATACCAAAATCCAATGTCAACATTTTTTCACTGTCTGTGGGGATCTCACCTATTCTGCTTTGTTTCTCATTGCAATGGCTAAGGGAAGAGCTACTAGAGCTTCAAAAACATTGATTAATCCTCCAGAAAGTCATATGTCCACCACAAACTCCTCCACCGCACCTATTATAGGTGCTGCCTTTGGCTTGCCCCTGGTGAGTTCATACCAACCTGCTATTGTTGTCAATGGCATTGATGGAGCACAAGTCTGGCTTCAACATCAAGAGAAGCTCAAAAATATGATGGGGGAGCTCACTAAAGCAATTACAATGTTGGCACAAGCACGAGCTCGAGAAGTGCAAGAATGGGCTGAGACCATCACGCCCGAGCCTATCCTCTAGCAGTGAGGGGTCGAATGTTCTAGTGGGACTCATCGAGGGTGAACTTTACGCCATCATTTGTGTGTCCAAAAAAGTGAAATGAGCCACCCAATCTCTAGCCAACGGTTGGGGGGCCTAGATGTATTGGTAGATGACCTGCTTCATAGAGTGAAGTACTTGGAGAAGCACCCTCAAGCTCAAAATGATCGAGGTTGCCCTAGAGGGTGGACTCCCTTCTTTAGGGAAATCGAGGAGGAACTCTTCCCTTACAAGCTCAAGGTCTCGGCCATGTAGCTATACAATGGGGACAATGACCCGCATGACCATCTAGACCTGTTCAATATTCAAATGGATTTCCACGGGCATGGTTTAGAAGCCTAATAAGGTCTTTTTCCTGCCACGTTGGGAGACATTCCACGGGCATGGTTTAGAAGCCTCCCGACTCGCAGCATTGGCAACCAGGAGGAATGCTAAGAAAAGCTTATTGATCAATACAGGGTGCTGAAAAGGTAGCTCGCACCCCCATGCCACCTCGCTACGATCTTTTAGGGTAAGCATGAAACATTAAAAGACTAAATTGCTTGCTTCAAGCATAAAGTCAATAATGTGGAGAAGCCCTCGGATGAGGCCATCCAGGCTGCTGTTTTAGCAGGACTTTGTAGGAATGGAAAGCTATTCAAAACGTCATATAGGTCCCCAGTCATCGAATTGGGTGAATTTTATGAGCGGGCCGTAAAGAAAATTAGATGGGAGGAGATTTTTAGTTTATAGAAGCCTAAAGCGAGCAACTTGGTTCAAAATAAGAAAAGGAGTGGTCATGAAGACGAAAAAAGCCGCCTCAATTTTTGACTCGCTAAGAAGAATAGGGATGAGCGACCTTTGTATCCAACTCACCATGATACTTATAGCATCCTTTCGAAGGCCCAAGACAAGATCTTCATGATGATAAGGGACAAAAAGGACTTCGGAAAGCCTCCACCCTTGAAAACTTCTAGCAAGTCTAGGAGCAATCGGGGAAAATTCTACGCATATCATAACGAGTTTGGGCATGTCACCGCGAAATACTGGGTGCTGAGAAATGCTATTTAAGACCTCATCAAAAGAGAATTCTTGCAAGATTACATAGTGCAGCCTTCCAAGCAATGACCTGAACCATCTCATCAGAATCCCGAGCAAGAGCAGTCTCCAATGATCAGGACTATTTATTGAATTTCTGTAAATGTGAAATTTGTACAAATATTTTTGAATTTCTTCACTAAACTTTAAATTTTTTCTAATAGGAGAATTGCCCAAAGGCCACACTTTCTTTTATTTGGGCACAAGATTGGCCCGGCCATAAGATTGGCTCGGCCACAAGATTAGCGAATCTCTCTTATTTGGGCACAAGATTACCCCGGCCACGAGATCTTCCACTCTCCTTTATTTGAGCAGGAGATCACTCATTCTCTCTTATTTTTCTCATACACACTCTCTTATTTAGCCACAAGGTTGGCCCGAGCACAAGATCGCTCACTCTCTCTTATCTGGCCATGTGGTTGGCCATCCCATTAAAAGAATGAACATTGTGGTTTTCAAAGTATTTGCAATTCGTATGCGACCAAGTATTCGTAGCTCGCATATGACTAAGCATTCACAGCTTGCATGTGACCAAGTATTCGTAACTCGCATATGACCAAATATTCACATCTAGCATTTGACCAAGTATTTGCAGCTCGCATATGACCAAAAATTTGTAGCTCTCATGCAGTTTTCTAATTATGCAAAACTCCTCTTCAGATCCAATAATGCTTATGTGCAAGATGTTTTGTTTAGATTTGGCTAATTGGCTATTTGAATGTTTCGTCAGAGGATTTTATTCATTAAAAAGCCTCAATGAGGTAAAACTATATCAAGAAGAGAAAATACAAGTCAAAATGAGCTACAACTAGTCCCTTTTAGAAGGAAGATTACTACATAAGGAGGAAGCTCCCACAAACCAGAAGGCTAGCCACCAATGGGACATATCCTGGCTGATTAGAACTTATAGGCTTGCCCGAGCCTCAAGACTTTTCTTCTAGAGCTTTCCTCAATGGCAAGCTCTTCCTCAATGTGACCTTCACCGATGGAGAGGGAACAAGCATTACCGCTCCTTATTTTTCCAATCGAAGCTCTTTTCTAATTCATAAAGAGAGCAACTCAAAAAATAGTAGGAGCTTAGCTAGCCAGGTGCAAAAACCTCATGGCAAAGCTGAGAGGGCATAATTCGAGATCTATATGGGATCTTTGCACATTAGCAGAGAAGCCGAATCTTCTAAATTCCCTATGCAGTAGGCCATACACACCCTAGCAGAGAGCCAGAACGTTAGAAGTAATGGAGGTTCATCCAGAATCTTCATAGTTTGCTTAGTGAAGAGGCAGAGGGGATTTCTCCCTTTAAATAAGGCCAAGTTTGATCTTCTTGGAGGGTCCAGATTGATCTGCCCAACCACCAGCATTTATTACCTCATAAAGAATAAAGACTGGCTAACCAATAATTGACAAACACATGTCATAGGAAGCACAACCTAGAATAGATGAAATGATAGTCTCGGAGAAAACTTTGATCAAACAGCAATCGAAAAGTCTCAACTCTCAGCCTAGGAAGCGAGTTGAGAGTTGGGGGGGCTTATGACATATATGAAATTTGGATCGTCTTTAATGGACCAATGAACGACCCGAGCGCGGTGAAAGACCAAGTTTGAAGAATACTCAAGGTGCTAAGTCTCCAAATTCATCTCACTAATGACCTCCTCAGCTTGAGCTCATCCATAAAAGAGTGAGCTTAAGCTCATCGCCCTAAAGACAGTCTCAGACAGTCTCACCCTAGACTGAAGGATTTGGCCAAGCGAAGTGCGACTAGTGACCCAAGAGCTCACTAAGTGACAAATCAACATATGTATCATCCAACTGACACATGGGGCCCACCTACAAGAGACAATATGCAAAAGCCAATTTGCAAGATTTTGTTTGGATGTCCTATCTTGTACATTAAATATATGATGTAATAGATTTACTGCATGAGAAATTATTATTGTATCCTCTCCTCCTTTATAAATAGAACGAAAGAGATCAATGTAGGGGGATAAAAGCTTGTACACTGATACTCTATAAAAATATTCTCATATTAATCCACTACTATGGACATAGGGTCTAGTTCTGTTTAGATTTGGCCGAACAATATAAAAACTCTGTGTTCTCTACAGCTCTTCCCTCCTTTTCTTTGTTTATTTTGTCCCTACATTGTCTTAGAATCAGTTATCAACTTGAGATCCCAGATGAATCCCCGTTGGCAAGAGTTTGGCTCAATACCGAAATCCAGCATCAATAATATTTTTATAACAAAAAATAATAAAATATCTATATAAAGTAGTAAAAAACATGCAAAGCTTCAATTCCTTAAATTATATAGCAATCATGTATAAGTTAAATAGGTAATATTACAATGTCAAAAAAATAATAACTATAATATATAAGTTAAATAATTAAGCCATATTTTCTATATATTCATTATAAAAAAAATCTCATTCATACCCAACTTAGGAAATGTGACCAGTATAGAAAGTCATTCAGTGATAACTTCCTACAAACTTTTCCAATACTTTGGACTTACTCAACTCAATTAAAATAATCTAAGAGCTCATTTTTAAAATTTAAGAAAGATGTAACAAATTTTTTGCAAAATATAAATACTTTCATATAATTTTAGAAACTTTTTATAAAAAATTTTGACAAAATTTCCTCTGTCCTTTAGACATTGGGCCATAAGCAAACACAACAATGTAGGGTAACATGTCTTACCCAACATTTGAATATACAATCTATACTATATTGAACACTACTTAATACATAACAATAGCATTCGACACAACTATGACTACTCAAGACACACATGCACATACAAACATCTTAACTACAAAATTATTTCTCAAAGCTTTATGCCTTCAATCTCTGGCACCAATTTTTACAAAATCAAGCATTCTTAAAAATAAACATTTTTTCTAAGAAAACAAAATGAGTTTAAAAAAAACATTGTAAGTAAATCGCTTACTAACAAAAAAAATGTCATTTCTAACCATCGTATCATGAAGAAACATATTAATAGATAAAAGTGCACAATTAACAAGACTTTTGGTATTTTTCAATCAAATGGGGACATTGGGAATGGGTTGATTCATTGGTGTTTAGACTTATAAGGCTTAGAGGAGGAAGAAATGGTGGTTCAAGGGTGGGTGAACAAAGGTAGTCATTAATGGAAGAGTGCTAAGGATAGAGACGTGGTTGAAGCTATTCAGACTTAAAAATGTAATGGGCCTAGGTTAGTTAGGGAAAAGATGTAGGAGTGATTGGATTAACCTCCATGAGGATAGGCTTGGAGGACCAAGGGTGGTGGAGATAGAGTAAGGTATGTTTGAGTGTGCCAGGGAGTTTCTAACTCTTCTCACAGCTGGTGGACCTGCTTCGCTAGTGTGTTACACTAAAGCTTAGAAGAAATCCAATGAGCTTCTTCTATCATATGATCTCTGTGGTGCTCATCTTAAGTTTTTTTGCAATAGCGATACTCATTAGGCAACGGGGCACAAAAGAAGCATAAGCAAGAATGTCAAGATAGGGGTGGCTATGAAAGCCATTATGGAGCTAAATGAAATTCTCTTTTTGAGAAAAGTTCATCGGCAAAGTAGAAAATGGTTGTTAGAGAGTCTGCACACACAGTAAAGTCAGTCACATATGATAGAAATGGTCCACTGAGCACACACTGATGGCTAAGTCAATTTACACATAAAGTTTTAGTGAGTAAGTTGAAGATAGGTTTTAAAAGGAGGTAGATATTGGCATATATAGGTGCTGAGCGTGTCAATTGTCATGCTCTTAGATGAATGATATGTGACCACATGTCTTTGGCATATTGGTGGCGTAAGTGAGATTCTTGCTTAGAGATTGCTACAGTCACATTATTTGTGCATGCTTGGGTCATGCCTTTTGTTATGTACTGGTGAGGCAATCGATTCACTAAGTCCTTATTTGGCCAACTTCTATGCCCAAGTTGATTGATTAGATGTAACAAGTCGATCGACTTAGGTCTGAGACCTTGCTCCTGCCGCAGCTATTTCTTCAACTAGTCTTAGTTGATTGATCTTGATTGATCATCTTACGACTAGTAGTTACTTTAGGCTATATTAACGTGGATACAAAAAATGCATCCTAAAATATTGCTCATGTTTGTATGTTATATGTCAACAAATTATACAAGCAGATCAATTAAAAAAAAATAAGAAACATCTAAAAGATTCACATACAACACATAAAGATGAAAATAAGGCAGATGACTCTTATATCATAATATATTTCTAAAAATGAAAAATGGGATTCAATGATTACCTCTTGTAACTTTTGGATTCCACAATGGAAGCTTTGTTATCTTAGCTTAGATTATGATCTACGTACATATGAACTCACACACATTCTTGATATATAAATTTGCATCAAATATGAAATAACGAATGAACACCTCTCCCAGTGATTATAAAGTAGCTACTAGAGTCCTCAACAATAAAAATTATGCATCACAAATCCTATAGACCTTAAATGGTATCTTTGAAAGTAAAATAGTGAGGAAATGAGGTAAAAAAATGATATTTTCTATGGTGATAAAGAGAAGCATGAATTTTCTCTCATTTTTTAAATAGTTTGCACTACTTAAAAGCAATTTAAAGATCTTATCTCAATTAATTTAGAATACTAAAGAATAATTATTTAAAATCAATTAGTATATAATGTGTCCATGATCAGATATCAATTATTGATGTCAGAATTTGGTTATGAGCCAAACTCCAGCCAATGAACGATTCTTTCAGGATCTCAAACTGTTAATTGGTTTTGAGACAACAAATGAGCAAAATAAGCAAGAACGAAGGGAAGAACAGTAGAAAACACAGGGTTTTTTTATGTGGTTCGACTAAATTCAGATAGAATCAGACCCTACGTCTATGGTAGTGTATTAATCTAAGAATGTTTTCATAGAGTTTAGGCATACAAGCTTTTTCTTTTCTCACATTTATCTCCTTCCTTCTATTTATAGAGGAGGGGATGTTACAATAGTAATTTCTCATACAGTAAATCTATTACATTAGATATTTAATGTACAAGATAGGATGTCCAAACAAAATCCCATAAGTTAGCTTTTGCAAATTGCCTTCTGCAATATGGGTTCAGCATGTTTGCTGGTGATACATGTGTTAGTCTTTCACCCAGCGAGCTTTCAAGTCACTGGTCATGCTTCACTTGGCCAGATCCTTTGGTTTAGGGAGCGACTGTCTTTGGGGCGACAAGCTCGAGCTCACTTTAGCACCCTGGTATTCTTCGAACTGGATCTTTCACTGCACTTAGGTTGTTCATTGGTCCATTAGAGATGATCCAAATTTCATATATCACATAAGCCCCCCAACTCTCAACACGCTTCGTGGGCTGAGAATTGAGACTTTTTGGTTGCTATTAGGTCAAAATCTTCTCTGAGACTGTTGTTTCATCTATTCTAGGCCGTGCTTCCTATGACACATGTTTGACAATTATTGGTGAGACAGCCTTTATCTTTTCTAAGGTAATAAATGATGGTGTTTGGGGAGATTAATCTGGTTTCTCTAGTAGAATCGGACTTGGCTCTATTTAAAGGGGGAAATCCCCTCTATCTCTTTATTGAGCAAATTATGAAGATTTCGGGCTAACCTCCGTTACTTTCATCATTTTGGATCTTTGTTGGGGTATGTATGGCTTACTACATAGGGGATTTAGAAGACTTGGCTCCATCGATAATGTGCATATAGATCCTAGATTATGCCTTCTTGGCTTTGCCGTGAGGTCTTTGTGCCCAGCCGGCCAAGCTCCTACTATTTTTTAAGTTACTCTTTTTGTGAATCAGAGAAGAACTTCGAGTAGAAAAATAAAGAGCGATAATGCTCATTCCCTCTTCATTAGTAATGATCAAATTGAGGAAGAGTTTGCCGTCGAAGAAGGCTATAGAAAGAAGGTCTTGGGGGCTCGGGCAAGTCTGCAAGTTCTAATTAGCCATGGTGTGTCTTGTTAGTGGCTAGCCTTCTAGCGTGCAGGAGTTTCCCCTTTATGCAGCAATCTCCTTTCTAAAAAGGGCTAGTTATAGCTTATTTTGACTCATATTTTTTCTTTTTGATGTAATTTTACCTCGTTGAGCCTTTTTAATGAATAAAATTTCCTTTGCGATCTTAATTGTTCTGTCTTTAGTTTAACATCTATAATAGTATGAACTTTTATAGCTTGTGATGAAATGTTCAAATAGCCAATCAACCAAATCTTTCTAAACATGATAAACAAAACATCTCACACATAAACATTGTCAAATCTGAAGAGGGATTTTGCATAATTAGAGAATCGCATGAGAGCTATGAATTTTTAGTCACACGTGAGCTACGAATACTTGGTCACATGTGAGCTCTGAATATTTGGTCGCATGCAAGATATGGATGCTTTGAAAACCACAATATTCATTTTTCTAATGGGATAGCCAACCTCATGGTCAAATAAGAAAGAGTAAATGATCTTGTGCTCGAGCCAACCTTGTGGCCAAATAAGAAAGTGAGAAAAATAAGAGAGAATGAGTGATCTTGTGCTCGAGCTGATCTTGTGGCCAAATAAGAGAGTGAGTGATCTTGTGCTCAAGTAAAAAGGAATGGTTGATGTCGTGGATGGGGCTATCTCATGCCCAAATAAGAGAATGTGACTGATCTCATGGCCAGGGCGATCTTGTGCCCAAATAAAAGAGAGTGGTCGATCTCGTGGTCGGGGGGATCTCATGCCCAAATAAGAGAATATGGCCGATCTCAAGGCCAGAGCGATCTTGTGCCCAAATAAAAAAGAGTGGCTGATCTCATGGCCAGGGTGATCTCGTGCCCTAATAAGAGAATGTGGTCGATCTTGTGGCCAGGGTGATCTCATGCCCCAATAAGAGAATGTAGCCGATCTTATGACTAGGGTGATCTTGTGCCCAAATAAAAGAAAGTGGCTGATCTTGTGGCTGGGCGATCTTGTGCCTAAATAAAAAAATATGAACGATCTTATGGCCAGGGTGATCTCATACCCAAATAAGAGAATGTGGTCCTTGGGCAATTCCCATTTACAGGAATTCAATAAATAGTCTTAATCGTAGGAGACTGCTCTTGCTCAAGGTTCTAATGAGATAGTTCATGTCATTGCTTGGAAGGCTGCACCACATAATCTTACAAGCATTCGCTTTTGATGAGGTCTTCAATAGCATCTCTCAACGCCTAGCATTCCATGGTGACTTGTCCGAACTCCTTATTTTATGCACAGAATTTTCCCTTGTTGCTTCTAGACTTGCTAGGGGTTTTCAAGGGTATAGGCTTTCCAAAGTCCTCTTTGTCCTTCTCCATCACGAAGATCTTATCTTAGGCCTTTGACAGGATGCTATAAGTGTTATGGTGACCTGGATACAAAGGTCACTCATCTCTATTCCTCTTAGTGAGCTGAAAATCGAGGTGACCTTTTTCATCTTCATGGTCATTCCTTTTCTTATTTTGAATCAAGCTGCCCACCTCAGACTTCTGCAAACTGAAAATCTCCTCCCACCTGATCTACTTCATGGTCTACTCATAAAATTCACCCAAGTTGCTAATTGGGGATTTGTACAAACTTTTGAATAACCTTCCATCTCTGCGAAGCCCTGCTAAGACAACAGTCAGGATGGCCTTATCTAAGGGCTTCTCCACATTATTGACTTCGCACCTGAAGCGAGTAATATAGTCTTTCAGTGTTTCATGCTTACCTTAAAAGACTGTAGTGAGATGGCATGAGGGCATGAGTTTCCTTTTCAGCACATTGTATTGATCGAAAAAATTTTCTTGGCATTCCTCCCGACTACCAATGCTGTGAGCCGGAAGGCTTCTAAACCATGCTCGAGGAATGTCTCCTAATGTGGTGGGAAAAAAATGACACTTGATTAGGGGATTACACCCTTAGAGATCCATTTGGATGTTAAACAGGTCTAGATGGTCATGCAGGTCACTATCCCCATTGTATAGCGAAATGGCTAGAACCTTGAGCTTATAAGGGAGGGGTTCCTCCTTAATTTCCCTAGAGAAGGGAGTCTGTCCCTCAAAGTAACCCCGGTCATTTTGAGCTTGAGGGTACTCCTCCAAGTACTTCACTCTTTGAAGTAAGTCATCTACCAGCACATCAAAACCCCCCAGCAGTTAGCTAGAGACTTGGTGGCTTCTTTCACTTTTTTGGCCACATGAGAAATGGCCTGAAGTTCAGTCTCAATTAATCCCACTGGAATGTTCGGCCCCTTGCTACTGGGGGATGGGCCCAAGCGTGATGGTCTCAGCTTGTTCTTGCACTTCTCGAGCTCGTGCTTGTGCCAACATTATAACCACTTTAGTAAGCTCCCCCATCATATTTTCGAGCTTTTCTTGACGTTGAAGCTAGGCTTGCACTCCATTAATGCCATTGACAATGGCAGCAAGTTGGTATGAACTTACCATGGGCAAGCTAGAAGCAACACCTATGATAGGTGCAGTGGAAGAGTCCATGGTGGACACATGTCCTTCTAGAGGATTAGTCAATACATTTGAAGCGTTGGTGACTCTTCTTTTGGTCATTGCAATAGAAAACACACTAGAGAATAAATGAGATTCCCACAGATGGTACCAAAATGTTGACGTCAGGATTTGGTTCTGAGCCAAACTCTAGTCAACGAAGGATTCTTCCAAGATCTCAAACTGTTAACTAGTTCTGAGATAACAAATAAGCAAAATAAGCAAGAAAGAAGGTAAGAGCAGTAGAAAACACAGGGCTTTTTATGTGGTTCGGCCAAATCTAGACAGAACCGGACCCTACGTCCATGATAGTGTATTGATCTAAGAATGTTCTTACAAAGTTTAAGCATACAAGCTTTTTTTTTCTCACATTTATCTCCTTCATTCTATTTATAGAGGAGGAGAGGTTACAATAGTAAATTTTCATACAGTAAATCTATTACATCAGATATTTAATTTACAAGATAGGATGTTTAGACAAAATCCCGTAAGTCAACTTCTATAGATTGTCTTCTGTAATATTGGTCCTGCATGTCTGCTGGGCAATATGTGTGCTGGTCTTTTGCCTAGCCAGCTCTCAGGTCGCTGGTCGTTCTTCGCTTGGCTAGATCCTTCGGTCTAGGGAGCGATTGTCTTTAGGGCGACGAGCTCGAGCTCTCTCTTTTGTGGATGAGCTCGAGCTGAGGAGGTCGTTCAACGAGATGAGCTGGTGATTTAATGCCCCATGTATTCTTCAAATTGGATCTTTCACTGCACTCGAACTATTCGTTGGTCTATTAAAGTCGATCCAAATTTCATATATAACATCAATTAACCACCATCATAAATTTATTTACAATTAATTTCTTTATTTTTCTCAATTAATTATTTAAACATATCAAACAATTAATGGATAATAGGATTAAAAATAATCCCAAATAACATTGCCTATGTCAACGCATCACATGTCATGTAACATATCTTAATGTAGGTAAAAGAATTTTAATTTTACATGAGGTAATTTAAGAATCTCTCTTATACATTTCTTTAGTTTTTTTTCACTCCTTTCAGTAGTCTAATATTATTTGTTGAATAGATACAAAAACAAATAAATAAGGTTGGAAACTAGTAGAAGACTAGTTGATCGAAAATAACCCATTCTAAAATGAAAAGTTCATGCTTTGCCGGGAAACTTCGTTAGAAAATTTAGCACTTTCTCTCCAATGAGTTGCCATCATTCTACACGTTTATGGAAAGTCTTTCACCTGGAATTTCTCAACACATTTACATTTTCCATGAATTTCTACTAGTTGATTCATTGATTTGGATTGTCCACAAGCAGAAAATTTAAATCTCATCCTTCTATCTTTTCCTTTTTGTTGTAACTCACACTGCAACGTAAACCTACCTAGTTTTTCTATCACATTGGAAATCGGATTATTTAATGTAATTTTTTTTTCTTATAGATTATGACTTTTCTGCCTGTGATTCTTAAAAACTCGTATAATTCATCGTTTTCGTGGGGATTAAGGATGAAGAAATTACCTTGAATTGATTGGGTTGTTAAAATATGTTATATTTGATCATTTATTTTGAAGTTTGAATCCAACATCCATATATAGTTACATAAGGTTAAGAAGAATACATGTATCACTATAAAATTTTAAAATAGAATAACATATATTAAAATCTCAAATAGAGAAAAAAAAAGAAAATGATTTATATTACATGTTAATGCGATGTATGCAACATATAAGCAAATATGCATGTGTGAGCATAAATACAAATAATTCTTTAGTGCATCATGAATAACAATTTAGAGCATAAATACAACCTTGGAAGTTAATCAAAGTATGTCTTTCATTATAAATTATGTTTCTAGGGAATCTTGAATAAATTTTAAAATTAAATGAAAGATCCACATAATTTTATTAAAACTTAGGACAGATCAAACTATTTTGTTTCTATTTATAGAGTCATACGAGAAGTTTATAACTTTTATTTTGCATATCTCATTAATGAACTTAGTAACAAATTTAACAAAAGTAAATTATAATTTATGGCAAAGCAGTTGATTTATAGTACTAAACATAAAAGAACTGTGCTGTGTGTAATTTTTAAAGATCTAATTCAACATAGTATAGCACCAACCGGATCCATGTTAATTGGTGTATATACATTGTTTTACTGAGATGCGGCATTGATTTGTTGGGGCTAAAGTCTCCTCTAATTATGGGAAAGAGTGGGGTCAACTCATAATTGTGTAAAATTAAAGTTGAAAAACTTGTATGGATCAATAACTTTTTTATAATATAATTTTTTTCCTAATCAAACCATTGAATTTTAAATAGTTATCATATTTATCTTACACCTGTAAAATTTGAGAAATTTTAGATAAAAAAATTATAGAATCACATAATTAAAATTTATTTACATTTGAAAGAAACATTTCATATCAATTTTAAAACTTACCAAGGGGATGATGGTTGTTAATCTTGGATCAATACAGAATTGTTTTAATATAATTCTCATGATAAGTATATTAAATCCAATGATGAATTTCAAGAAAAATTTATTTGATAAAAAATTAGTAAAAGTAGAGATATACTTTGATTCACATTAATTATAATTTATCTTCACCCTATTTTCAAATCTCTAGACAAAATATATATATATATATATATATATATCAATGAACATAAAAAATAGGGGATTGCAAAAATCTACTTCTAACATTGATATTCATTTATGATCTTTGTCACATGAGTGCCCGAAGACATTATTTTAGAAAAAAGGTTCTACATCAATAATGGCACTAAAATTTCAATGCAGATATTTTTATTTTTGTTTTTGATAAGTCCGCCTTTTTCAATATTATGATAGAGTAACATATTGAAATATAAAAGGTAGTTTCTTATTTATCAAAATATAAAATGTAGTTTCTTCTATCTTTATTGCAATAAAAATCATGTAATTTTATATATAGCATACTTGTTTAATTATTTTTCATTCCTTAATATTACATTGAGTTTGATGGAATGTAAATGGAAGTGGGAGTAGAAATGGAATGCTTATTCCATAATTATGGTTAGTATGGTTAAGAATGGATTTTTATGTTTTGTATAATAAAATATAATAGGGATGAAACAGAAAAAAAGAAGTCAATTGCAATAATATTCTTATATTAAAAAATAATAAAATATCTATATAAAGCAGTAAAAAACACACAAAGCTTTGATTCTTTAAGCTATATAGGAATTATATATAAGTTAAACAAGTAATATTACAATGTCAAAAAAATAATAACTATAATATATAAGTTAAATAATTAAGTCATATTTTTTATATATTCATTATAAAAAAAATCTCTATCATGCCCAACTTAGGAAATGTGACCGATATAGAAAGTCATTAGTGATGACTTCCGATAAACCTTTCAAATACTATGAACTTATTCAACTCAATTAAAGCAATTTAATACATAATAGGTTTCTGGCAAAATAATAATACTTTTATATAATTCCAATGACTTTTTATAAAAAAATTTGACAGAGTTTTCTTTGTCCTTTGGACATTAAGCCATAAGCAAACACAACAGTGGAAGGCCACATGTCTTACCCAACACTTGATTATACAATCTATACTATATTGAACACTACTTAACACACAACAATACCATTCAACACAACTATGACTATTCAAGACACACATGCATATACAGACATCTCAACTACAAAATTATTTCTCCAAATTTTATGTCTTCAATCTTTGATAGCGATTTTTACAAAATCAAGCATTTTGAAACTAAAATATTTTTTTTTGAAGAAAATATAACGAGTTTCAAAAAGACCTAGTAATTAAATTGCTTAATAACAAAAAAAAATGTCATTTCTCACTATCATATCATCAAGAAACACATTAACAGCTAAAAGTGCACAAGTCCTCTAGACATACATTAAAGAAGAGTATAACTCTCCTTACCAAAGAACAAGAAAATAACAATCATGAACATTTCACAAGTTTTGCCATTCAACATGAAGAAAGTAGAAGTTTTTTTTGAAGCTTGGAACCTTAACCTATTGATATTGAAAACTCAAAGCAAATTTCATTCAAAATGAAGCATTTCTTTTGCAACCTCAATCAATTAACAAGACTTTTGGTATATTTCAATCAAATGGGGACATTGGAAATGGATTGATTAATGGTGTTTGGACTTACAAGGCTTGGGGAAGTAAGAGATAGTGGTTCAAGGGTGAGTGAACAAAAGTAGTCACTAACAGAAAAGTGGTAGGGATAGAGATTTGCTCCTACAGAGGCAGTACTAGACGTGGCTGAAGTTGTTAGGACTAAAAAATGTAATGGCCCTGGGTTAGTTAAGGAAAAGGTGCAAGAATTATTGGATTAACCTATATAAGGATAGGGCTTGGAGGACCAAAGGCTAGTGGAGGTAGAGCAAGGTAAGTTTGAGTGCACCAGAGAGTTTCTAACTCTTTTCATAGCTGGCAAACCTACCTCGCCAGTGCATCGCACTCAAGCTTAGAAGTAATCCGACAAGCTTCTTCTATCATATGATCTCTGTGGTGTTCATCTCAAGTTCTTTTGCGACAGTGATGCTCATCAGGTGATGGGGCACCAGAGGAGTATGAGTAAGAATGTCGAGACATGAGGTGGCTGGAAAAGCCATAAATGGGGCCAAATATAACTCTCTTTTCGAGAAAAGTTAGCTGGCAAAGTAGCAAATGGTTGTTAGAAAGGTTGCATGCACAACAAAGTCAGTCACACATAACAAAAGTGATCCATCGAGCACGCACCATTGGCTAAGTTAGTTCACATGTAGAGTTTCAATGAGTAAGTTGAAGATGGGTCTAAAAAGAAGATACTTGTTGGTATATATAAGTGCTAAGTATGTCAATTATCGTATTTTTAAATGAATGATATGCGATCACATGTCTTTGGCATATTGGTGACATGAGCAAGATTCTTGTTTGGTGATTGCTATAGTTACATTGTTTATGCATGTTTGGGTCATGCCTTTGGTTATGTGTTGGTAAGGCGATTGATTCGTTGAATCCTTGTTCAAGTCAATCGACTTAGGTTTGAGACTTTGTTCTTGCCCTAGCTATTTCTTCAACTGGTCTTGGTTGATCAATGTTGATCGATCATCTTGCAACTAATGGTTACTTTGGGCTATGTTAACGTGGATACAAAAAATACATCCTAACATATTGCTCATGTTTGTGTGTTATATGCCAACAAATTATACATGTAGATCAATTAAAAAAAAATCCCAAAAATTCACATACAACACATAAGGATTAAAAATAAAAGAGATGACTTGTATACCATAATATATTTCTAAAAAAATTGGGATTCAATGGTTACCTCTTGTAACTTTCGAAGTCCAAAGCGAAAACTTTGTTATCTTGGCTTAGATTATGATCTACATACATATGAACTTACTCACAATCTTGATATATAAATTTTCTTCAAATATGAAATAACGAACAAACACCTCTCCCAGTGATTATAAAGTGGCTATTAGAGTCCTTAACAATAGAAATTACACATCCCAAATACTATAAACCCTAAATGGTATCTTAGAAAGTAAAATGGTGAGAAGAGGAGGTAGAAAAGTAATGTTTTCCATGGTAATTAAGAGGAGCATGAATTTTCTTTCATTTTTCTAAATATTTTGCACTACTTAAAAGCAATTTAAAAATCTCATCTCAATTAATTTAAAATACTAAGGAATAATTATCTACAAAATCAATTAGTTGATAACGTGTTCATGATCAAATATCAATTGACCACCATTATAAATTCATTTATGATTAATGTCTTTATTTATCTCAATTAATTATTAAATATATCAAATAATTAATGGATAATAGGATTAAAAATAATCCCAAATAATATTGCGTATGTCAATTCATCACATGTCATGCAATATATCTTAATAAAGAAAAAAAAATTAATTTTACATGCAGTAAACTTAAGAATCTCTCTTATACATTTCTTTAGTTTTTTTTTTCACTCCTTAAGTAGTCTAATATTATTTGTTGAATAGATAGAAAAATACCAAATAAATAAATAAGGTTGGAAACTGGTAGAAAACTAGTTGATCCAAAAGGAACCCATTCTAAAATGGAAAGTGTTGAGTGTGAGTTTTAAAATGAAATTGTCACTCAAAATTACGCAAGTGCATGTAGCCAATTGTGTAATATAGAGTGAGTGAGTATCGTCTCCACAGGGATTGAATTTCATGCAACTTTAATGTAAAACTTCAATGA